>MJUT01040567.1:389889-422614 GCA_002080005.1 Gigantidas platifrons | reverse complement strand
GTCAGAATTATGTGTCCGAGTGAAGCAACATGAACACATATGGACTGTTGCTTCATTGAGCTTTGACAATACAAATCAAAAGCAGCCTGTTGGTCTATTACAAAACTTATATAATCATCTTCCCTTCAAAACGTAAATGGTTTGTGGCATAATATAACTGCAGAATTGCTCACTTTGCACTAAACAGCAAAACAATAATATAATCACCCACTCAAACACCATGTTTGTGTAAAGGGGATTAAATTGAGATTTGTTTCATAATTACAACTACTAAAACAACATAAATTCTAACTACATATAATGCATATTTAATGCCTATTCAATAATTAGATCAACAATTTATTTTAGGAGGAGGTTCAATAATTAGATAAACAATTTATTTTAGGATGATGATACGGTTATATTATCAGAATCTGAGAGTGATTTAGAGGCACAAGCTCGATGCTTTTCATGAATACTGTTTAACCTGGAAGCTGAAAGTTAACATTGATAAAACTAAAATTATGATATTTGGGAGTGGTCGTACACCTCAAAATTTATCTTTTAAATATAATGGCTGCGAAATTGAAGTAGTCAAAAACTTCAATTATCTCGATATTATTTTTAGCAAAACTGGCAATTTCAATCTGGCAAAAAAACGTTTAGTGGATAAAGCAGTTGTTTCTATGTATGAAGTACTGAAATTAAAATTTTGTAAAATGATTCTGAACCTCAAGACGTCTACTCCGAATTATATGATATATGGTGAATTAGGTAGATATCCGGTCGAAATCGACATTAAAATTAGAATTATTTCTTTTTGGGCAAAAATTATTTGTGGAAAACAATCCAAAATATCATGCATTATGTATAGTTTATCATACCTTTTGTATTCGCAACAAAATTTCGATATTAAATGGATAAAATTCTTCGAAAAAATATTAAACGAAACTGGTTTTTCTAATATATGGCAAACGCAAACTTTCAAAAGCATCGAGTGGCTAAAACAAAGTATAAAACAAACATTGTTAGACCAGTTTTTACAGGATTGGAATTCGTCAGTCCATAATTCCCCTAAAGCATTTAATTATAGAATTTTCAAAACTGATTTTAAATTTGAAGAATATTTTAATATTTTAGATGAACATAATTCCCTTCTTTTATGTAAATTTAGAACTACAAATCATAAATTGCCCATAGAAAAGGGAAGATGGAGTAATATTCCTAGGGAAAATCGCTATTGCGAACTTTGTCAAAAGAATCAAATTGGAGACGAATATCATTACATATTTGAATGTACTAATTTAAGCAAAAAGTGTACTTCATTACTTCCAAAACATCTAATTGAACGTCCCAATATAATAAAATTCAAAAATTTAATGACTAGTAAACGGAAACTAATCCTGCAAAAACTATGTAAATTCATTAGATATATAAATATGATAGTTTGTCCTCCCGGCTAATTCTATCTGTCGATTTACTGTATTTGTATATATTGTATATAGTTAAATATGTTCATTTATTTGTAACTTCTCTGTATATGTGCTATGCACTGTCAGTTTGAGAAATAAAGATATATATAGGAGGAGTTTCAATAATTAGATGATAAACAATTTATTTTAGGAGGAGGTTCAATAATTAGATAAACAATTTATTTTAGAAGGAGGTTCAATAATTAGATCAACAATTTATTTTAGGAGGAGGTTCAGTAATTAGATAAACAAATTATTTTAGGAGGAGGTTCAATAATTAGATAAACAATTTATTTTAGGAGGAGGTTCAATAATTAGATAAACAATTTATTTTAGGAGGAGTTTCAATAATTAGATAAACAATTTATTTTAGGAGGAGGTTCAATAATTAGATAAACAAATTATTTTAGGAGGAGGTTCAATAATTAGATCAACAATTTATTTTAGGAGGAGGTTCATTAATTAGATAAACAAATTATTTTAGGAGGAGTTTCAATAATTAGATAAACCATTTATTTTAGGAGGAGGTTCAATAATTAGATAAACAATTTATTTTAGGAGGAGTTTCAATAATTAGATCAACAAATTATTTTAGGAGGAGGTTCAATAATTAGATCAACAAATTATTTTAGGAGGAGGTTCAATAATTAGATCAACAAATTATTTTAGGAGGAGTTTCAATAATCAGATCAACAAATTATTTTAGGAGGTTCGATGATTAGATAAACAATTTATTTTAGGAGGAGGTTCAATGATTAGATAAACAATTTATTTTAGGAGGAGGTTCAGTAATTAGATAAACAAATTATTTTAGGAGGAGTTTAAATAATTAGATAAACAATTTATTTTAGGAGGAGGTTCAATAATTAGATAAACAATTTATTTTAGGAGGAGGTTCAATAATTAGATAAAACAATTATTTTAGGAGGAGGTTCAATAATTAGATAAACAAATTATTTTAGGAGGAGTTTCAATAATTAGATATAAACAATTTATTTTAGGAGGAGGTTCAATAATTAGATAAACAATCTATTTTAGGAGGAGGTTATAATTTCTTGTGTACAACAAAAGTTACTGGGTATTAAACACAATTATACATTTGAAAGCTAATATACAAGGCTTCCATGTTATATCATAGCTTGCTTTGTCACAAGACTTTTAACAAGTTGGACACAATGCCACAGGACAAAATAAAGGAATATTCCCTGTGAATTATCAAACTCAACATTTCTCAATTAACATATAAACTTGTCCATATTGTCACTCTGATGAGATGAATAACAGAAAATATGTTTTTTTTTCTGACATGCAATCATTAGTATATATAGAACTTCTTTGTCAATAAACAATACCAACCTATTACTTCTAACTGCTTTTAATATTAATCCTATCATTAAAAATTGCAAAAATGGATATTTTATCCAAGCATTATCATTTTTGCACAAATTTTGTAGACTACAGTGCTTGTGCCATAGTTAACATTGGAAATTTCTACCATAATTTAACCAAACTATTACTAGTATGCAGGATACAAACCTGTACCATGTAATTTCTAAACAATTATTTATTAACCAATACTTTCTTTACCTAAAGTGAATGTGAAAAAAACATACCTGGGCAGATAAAACATAATCATACCAAAAAGATATACCTGGGCAGATAAAACATAATTATACCAAAAAGATATACCTGGGCAGATAAAACATAATCATACCAAAAAAACATACCTGGACAGATAAAACATAATCATACCAAAAAAACATACCTGGACAGATAAAACATAATCATACCAAAAAAACATACCTGGGCAGATAAAACATAATCATACCAAAAAGATATACCTGGACAGATAAAACATAATCATACCAAAAAAGATATACCTGGGCAGATAAAACATAATCATACCAAAAAGATATACCTGGACAGATAAAACATAATCATACCAAAAAAACATACCTGGGCAGATAAAACATAATCATACCAAAAAAGCACCTGGGCAGATAAAACATAATCATACCAAAAAGATATACCTGGACAGATAAAACATAATCATACCAAAAAAGCACCTGGGCAGATAAAACATAATCATACCAAAAAAGCACCTGGGCAGATAAAACATAATCATACCAAAAAAAGCACCTGGGCAGATAAAACATAATCATACCAAAAAAGCATACCTGGGCAGATAAAACATAATCATACCAAAAAGAAGATTTTTGATAGCTACATTCTTACTAGAATTAAAATTGGGATGCAATGGTAGTTACTGTACAATAATACCCCCAGCAGAGCTATTCATAAAACTGGCCTCCCAAATTAGTTACCGGCCACTTTTTATGCCTGATGATTCTATTCATTACTGGTTTTATTAACCATGACCCTTTAAACGGTCAAGGTAAATGAGGGTTCCACTTCTGATCTGTTTTATTTATATCGTCTACTATACTTATTATTTATTACAGATGATATAAATAAAACAGACCAGTAGTCGAGCACCCCTTTACGGTGGCCATTTAAAGAGTCATGGTTAATAAAACTAGTAATGATTAAATTCAACATGTGTAAAAAGTTCCCGGTAACTAATTTTGGTATCCAACTTGTCCCTTGTCAGACAGCAATTAAATTATGTCGGGGCTCTCTAATTTGACCTTGAACCTATTCATAACTATTAAGGTGTATTCAAATGGGATATCACGTACAAAACACATGTACTTGACTGTTTACATTATTTGCATATCACCAATTTCGACTCAAGAACAATAGTTCGACTTCAAAGAGATTATATTTACAACGCAATAATCCATTTTAACCCAGATTTTTTTCGTATAAGATATCATTTGTGGATAGGCGACTAATGGAGAATAAGTTTCAAAAATTAATTGCTTGTAGATTTTTAATTTCATTTATTAACAATGTAAGATTGCAATACAAAAAATGCATCTTTGAGTGTAGATTTTGTTACTGGTTCGATTATTGCGATAAAATTGAAATGCACATAACCAGATTTGAATAAAATTTTCTATCTATAATTTCCCCCTTGATGCAGGTCAGGGCACAGTTCCTTTAAAATATAAATTAATTTTCTGTACAAAGCAAAAAAAAAAAGAAAAAAAAGAAAGAAAACTGAAAAACCAAAAACATGCATATTTCATTTTATTTACAATTTCAATTATTGTACAAGTTAGATACTGTACATTTTAAACAAAAGAACTGAGCATCATAGAATATGGAAAGCTTCTTTTTCCGCACTCGTACACAGGTAAAGGCCTCGACACCTTCTGCGTCTCGGCCTTCACCTGTGTACTCGTGTGGAAAAAGAAGCCTCCCAGATCCAATAAAGGACAGTTCTTTTGTTTGAAATGTACAGTATCCTATACTTAACCAAGTAATGTGACTTAATAATGATATTATAATCAAATACATGTAATAATAAAATGTTATTTTTTATGAACACAAAAATATCCAATGGCACCCTATATATTAGAATAAAATATTTTAACATTCCTGTTAAATATACATCAACACAATAAAAAACAACATTGCTGACAATTTATTGTCTCCCTCTTACACCAGTTATATCACGAGCGAGGATAACCCTGACTTTTCTCTTAACAACAGGTATCCTTATTAGGAGTTCTTCTCTGGAATCATGATTGTTACCTAAAATATAGATAATTCTTTAAACTGATCTGTAGTTTGTGATGGTTTTTGATGGATAGGTAAGTAGCTAGTAAAGAAGCAATATCCATGTAAGGCTAAGCCTACTATTTATTGCAATTACATTGTATTGTATTTTGTTAGAAAAAGATTGTATTTATATTCCTACAAATACTAGTAAACAATATCCTGTGGTGTCGACAAACTTAGATTTTTGGTCAACACAAAATAATGAATACTTTGATAGTGACCATACAATGACCATTCAGCCACCTTAGTAGTGTAACGGCTTAGCATGATCCCCTCCAATGCGATAAGCCATGAGTTTGATACACAGTCGGGTCAAATCAAAGAGTATAAAATTAGCATTTGAGGTTGCTTCGCTAGACACACATCATTAAAGAGAAAATACTGGTTGACACTGAGTCAGGATAAAGTTTACCTGTGGAGCAACATGTGTCAGAAATGACCACAGATATGTTCCACTTCACATATATGTAACACTTCCCGGTCCTTTCCAGTCATGACTTATCACCATATTTGTAACTAGAGTAACAAGACAGGTGCCACTAGTGGAGCAGGTGTAACAGTGTTTTCTTTCCACCAGTGTATTCTTTCCAGAGGACAAGTTACACTAGTGTATAATTTCCAGAGGAATTACTGCATTAGGTTATTTTTTCCATGCTAACCCTAACCCCAACCCTAAGTTCTACACACCAGAATAAAAGTATGCTTACACAGGAATTGCCTACTCTTCCGGAGCACCTGAGTTCACCCCCGGTTTTTAGCAGGGTTCATGTTATTCCATCATTAGTTTTATGTGTCTGTTTTGTAGATCGTTGTTTGTACTTTTTCTTTCAGCCATTCTGTTGTCTGTCCTTCTTCGATTAACAGATTCTGATTACCCCTTTGGTATCTTCAACTTCTTAATTTTACCATTATTTAGTACTTAGCACATGAGTATATTCTAAATTAGTAACATTACATAAACAATGAGAAAAATAACATAATATTATCAAATGTTTATCTTAATATGTAATTTTAACCTATTATTTTAAATTCTATGGTACGTGGTTGTCATCACCACCAGGTTGACTGTTTATATCTCAAATGACAATGTATCTTTTTCGTTGTACGTAAATTTGTTCTCTCCTCTATCACCCATAGACTTTAATTTTTCTTGACTAAATGAGTTAAAAGATGGGTGATTTATAAGAGGCAAGAACTGCTTACCCTTCACAGGCACCTGGGGTCACACACAGTTTTTGGAGAGGTCCGTGTTGTCCATCATTTTTATTTTCTGTGTTGTGTTGTGTTTTTTTTTTGACTTCGTACAGAGAGCCGTCGTGGCCATTATCGTATGGTAGTTGGATTTACAACTATCTATATAACCAGTGCCTATCACCACTGATGTTGTGAGTTTGAATCTTGATCAGAACGAGGTGTACAACATTATGTGATAAAGTTTGTCAGTGACTTGCTGTAGGTGGGTGGTTTCTCCGGTTCCTCCACCAATAAAACTGACTTCCACAATATTACTGAAATATTGTTGAAAGTGGAGTTAAACACAATCAAACAAACAATAAAACTTACAGTTTTTACTTCAGTATACTCCTTCAATGCATATTCTCCTCTGTAAAGAAAATACACTTTTTAGTTAATTTATATACCATACATCTATCTATCAATTGAACTAATTACATGTCAACTGTATAATACAAATGTTTTTTATGGTAAAACTTTTCATGAATTTGTTTTATTTTTAGCTTAGTTTCAAATATATTTCTTCCACATTCCTACAGCTAAATATTGTTGTAAAATATAAATGTTCACACTTTCTACACAATATTAAGTTATGAACAGACAATCATAAATGTTTCCAGAGTATTTATGTTTACCAAATAATAGTGTTTTGTATTATTGGTGGAAATACACCTTAACAATATAAACACTTACAGTTCTCTGCCTTGTCCTGATTGTTTAAATCCTCCAAATGGTGTTTGTGGAGTAATCTGATCATAACAGTTCACCCTAAAAAACAATTTAAAGAGAATCAAAGAGAACATCTTGTATACAGATAAACAAATTGTACATGTATTATGATTAATAAGAAGAGTTTGAAGATACTAAAGGGAGGTAAATCATAATACGTATATCGTAGAACGGACAACACAACGGCCAAAAGATACCAAAGGTGTAATCATAATACATATATATCGTAGAACAGACAACACAATGGTCAAAAGATACCAAAGGGGTAATCATAATACGTATATCGAAGAACAGACAACACAATGGTCAAAAGATACCAAAGGTGTAATCATAATACGTACATATCGTAGAACAGACAACACAATGGTCAAAAGATATGAAAGGAGTAATCATAATATGTATATCGAAGAAGAACAGACAACACAATGACCAAAAGAAAAAGTACAAAAGGACAAACAATGATCTACTAAACATACACATAAAACTAAACATCGAGTAACAAGAACCCTGCTAAAAGCCGGGGGTGAACTCAGATGTTCTGGAAGGGTAAGCACAAAAACACCAACTTTCTAAAGGGCTATAAATTGATCAAAATTCAATAACTTAGTAGTTTTGTAAGAATATCTGTTTACATTTTCTCACAAGGTCCTACATTATGTCCTAGGGTAGAAGTACAACATGCAGACATTCATGATATTAAATGGATGGTTCTTTACTAATCTGCTTTGTGGAAATTTAAAGATTGGATAACTTTTTCTTTATCAAACATACCAAACACTGCCAGCTTCTAGACCTTGAGCACACATCATAGCCGTGTTTATATCTTTGGTGATAACTCCTGCTGCCAAACCATAGGTTGTGTTGTTAGCTCTGTCTAATACTTCATCCATTGTGCTAAACTTTATAATCGTTTGAACTGGCCCAAATATCTGAATGGCAAATTTATTTGAAAAATGTTATCATTAAAATAGACACAGATCCACAGGTATAACTAGAGACTCACCCATATCATCACCTGGTTATTTGTGTGCTGTTGGTATTAATCGGGTTTGTTGTTTCTGTGAAAATGTTTTTATTTCTATTTCTATTTGGTCCTATATATATAAGCAAAACAACATGATGTGATGGTGGCCATTTTAAAATTTTGATCACCTGAGAACATGACAATTGGCAGGGTACTAACCAATGACTTCTCATGTAAAAGGTTGAGTTCTATCAAGTTTCTGAGAGAAAACTAATTTTAATTCATTTTCCCATAGGTTCCTGTGTTAACTAACTGAGAGTAACTGTCTTGTGCTGGTCGACCACTTCGGATTTCTGATTAACATACAATGTATAACCCAAAACATTGTAAGGAATCATCAATTGATTATAGGATATCAAAGTTCAATCATTGTATTGGTATCTGATAAAAAAAAAACAACATTTATTCATTTTCCTATTATTATGATCCATTGTGAAACCTTTATCTAATGGTGGTGGCCATCTTGTTTTCACAAATAACATACAGAAAATCTTCAAAAGAATATTCAAACCAACTTTGGATTACATTGCTTCAGCGGTAACATACTCATAGAAGAATAATTATAAATATTTTCCCATAAGGTCAACTGCTAAAAGTCATGACCCTTAGTAACCATATCTTGAATTTCTGATCGACAGAAAATGACAACTTGGTAAGCAGTCATCCTGAACTTGTGACTGATAAAAAAGGATCGTGTAAGGAATATTCATTCCATGCAACAAGTCCATCACACACATGCGGTGTGCGAAGATAATATTTCAGCTAATAAAAAGCATTTCCAAATGAAAAGAAAATCACAAGTAATGTTGAAGGCCATCCCTGTAACTTTTCTGCCAATTGATTTCTGAGAAGATTAAAATGTTAAAAGCCATTAAACACAGTCAATGATGATGAACTCAAAGTGATGACAATTAAATCATATGACTTAAACCATTATTATATTTTAAATACACTCTATATATACTAGGTCATTTTATTTGCAGTGTCTTATTTATCTATTTTTTATTATTATTTTCTCGTGTAATGGTTAATGTTCCTGCTTAGAGTACAGTACATCGTGGTTTCAAGCAAGCACCGGTCTGGTCAAACCAAAGACTATTAAAATGATATTTGTTGCTTCCCCGTAAAGTACACATAAACAAGGGCAACACAAAGCCTAAATATTTGACCTGGTGACCTTGACCTTTGACCTATGACCTTGAAAATCAATAGGGTTCCAGATTCTCTTAAGGACTAAGTATGTACCAAGTTTGGTCAAAAGTCATTGAAGGATGTTGATTCTAGTGTGTTCACAAGAATGTTACGGAAGGACGGTGGCGTTACTATATTCCTTCGCAACTTCGTTGGCGAGGGGATAATAATGAGAAAATTTAAGACTTAAGGCTCGGAATCAGGATAATGAGGGACCCGAGTGGAGTGTCACCTCTCTCCACAAAGTGTTGTTTCAATGGGCTAGCACAAAAAAATCCAAATAAGCGTCTTTCTCTAGTACAAAGCTGACATCATAATTATCTTATGAAAATGTAACTTGCTCTTGCCATGATATAGTAGGAAAATTGCTCATTTGGCGTTAAACTTCAATCACTCACTCATCTCCATGGCAACCAATATTCTAGTATTTTAGGAAATGCTTGAGATATGTCAAATTGTCAAATTGTCATGTACATTTTGTTCTTTCCTGTATCACTGACAGGATATCTACTTTAATATGGGCAACACGGCAGCTGTCTTGCAAAAAGTGAGAACTGTTTATGCTTTCAATTTCATTTCATTTCAATTTTCTGTGTTATGCAATTTTTGTTTTTTGTCTTGTGCCCAATGTTGCATGTGTCCCTGTAATGGGTTTATCTACAGTATTTATGACTAATATTTTCTTCTGATATCATGATATAATCAAATTGTGTTAGTAATTAAACCAATTAAATTTACCTCTTCCTTCGCTATTTTCATTTCATCAGTAACATTAGAAAAGACTGTAGGTTGTACGAAGTATCCTTTATCACCCTGTCTGGTACCTCCGAATTCTAACTTAGCCCCTTCACTCTTCCCACTCTCAATATAACTAAGAATTTTATTCATCTGAGTTTCATCAACCTATTTAGAAACAAAATTTATCAAACATAATACAGTCAAACCTGTCTAATGTGATCTTCCAATGAAACAATGAAACATGGTCACTTAAGACAGGTGATCATTTAATACTGGTTTAATTGAAATGAAATACACTGAGAAAGGATATAAAAATTAAGGTCACATAATACAAGTTATTGCTTAATAGAGGTGGTCACTAAAGCAGGCTTGATGACTATAATTGTATTTGATATTCAATATTGCAGAATTATTCTCCCACATACACAATCTCTGAGGTTAACAGATATTCTGAATATGATATGTGATTGGTTTAAGAATTATCAACTGATACTTACTGTAACTGTATTTCATGATGTATATACATGTTCATTGTATAAAAAAAACTAAACAATTAAGCAAAAACAACAAAGAATGCAGATATTCAATTATATGCACACGAGGCCCCTCTGGAAAAACCTTCATGAGGTATGCTCATAGCCTGCATATTGAAACGCCAAACAATTCTAAAGTCTTAAGAGCAAGTAAACCAAATGGCATGAAAAGGACAGCCAACATTAGCCACGGTCATCTATGCCCCAGTTTTATATTAGCTACCAAGCCATAAATAAGGGTAATAACAAAATTACCGAACAAAGAGCAATCTTCCAAAGGGAAATTCAAAACTCATAAATCAATAAACAGACAAAATCAGTCAACAACTGGGAAACTGGAAAACCGCAATGGTCCTGACTTGGTACAGGCATTTCTAAAGAAATGGTGGATTGAATCAGATTTTACGGCACCAACCTCTCGCTTCCATTACGGTTCAAAGGTTCCCGTTGTCACTAAAACAGCATTTACAACAATACTGGAAAAAACAGTAAAAGTGAACAGTCATGTACTTGTGTATTAGGATAACAGAACTGACCTCTTTCTACCATTATTCTGTTGGTGTTTGAGACTGTTCCAACAGTTTGGTATTTTATGCTTATTTATTTTACTACTTAACAAATTTCTAAAATTAGCTACTGAAAGTTACGATCTGTCATTTATATGTGTACACAATCATAAATAACATTTATATACATGAACAATTTACCTCTGGTCACTTTTGTGTCATACAGCATCAAATAACCTTGATATGAATGATTAATTTACCTCTGTTCCCTGTTAGGGGCCACCGTGATCGTATGGTAGTTAGATTTACAACTACCTATGTAATCAGTGCCTATCACCACTGATGTTGTGAGTTTGAATCTCCACCAGGGTGAGGCGTACTCGATTCAACATTATGTGATAAAGTTTGTCAGTGACTTGCGACAGGTCGGTGGTTTTCTCCAGGTCCTCAGGTTTCCTCCACCAATAAAACTGATCGCCATGATATAACTGAAATATTGTTGAAAGTGCCATTAAACACCAAAAAATAAACAAACTGTTCCCTGTTGTGTCATACAGCCTCAAATAACCTATATATGCACCAGTGATTTATCTGTTATCCATAATGTTTCATTGCAGCAAATAACATTAATATGTTAAATTAATTTACCTGTGTTCCCTGTTGTGTCATAGGATCAAATAACCTTAATATGCTAAATTAATTTACCTGTGTTCCCTGTTGTGTCATAGTATCAAATAACCTTAATATGCTAAATTAATTTACCTGTGGCCCTGTTGTGTCATAGCATCAAATAACCTTAATATGCTAAATTAATTTACCTGTGTTCCCTGTTGTGTCATAGTATCAAATAACCATAATATGCTAAATTAATTTACCTGTGGTCCCTGTTGTGTCATAGCATCAAATAACCATAATATGCTAAAGTAATTTACCTGTGGTCCCTGTTGTGTCATAGCATCAAAGGGATCACCAACACATCTATTCTCTGCAAACGTTACACATTTCTGTACAAATTCATCATAAATGGTATCTTGTACAAATGTCCTTGACCCTGCACAACAATTCTGACCATGGTTTTCCATGATACCATTATGTGCCCAATATGCTGCAACATCCACTATAAAACAAATATGTTGTTCTATCTATTCAATCACCAAAATTACTTTAGCTATGTTTTAAATCTAACTGACTTTATCTACCATTATATTGCATAATAATAATGGCTGATTTTTTAAGGTATTGAAATTGTGTTCTGACATAATTCAGTTTTCTTGTCATTTTATGATTTAATATATATATATATATATATATAAATATGGAGAGTTGGGTAAGGATGACAAATTTAGCCTTTTGTAGCTGCTACAGTACAGCTACCCTTTTTACGAAATCTACAAAAGAAATATTTAACGTGTAAAGAACATGATTCTCTCCAAACTTGTAACCCGCAATGGTTCACGATCAGGCTCTCTGTATTATAACCCTCTATCTGCCACCACTATGTAACGTGTAGGGAGCGTGATTCTCTCCAAACTTGTAACCCGCAATGGTTCACGATCAGGCTCTCTGTATTATAACCCTCTATCTGCCACCACTATGTAACATGTAGGGAGCGTGATTCTCTCCAAACTTGTAACCCACTATGGTCCACTGTCAGGCTCTCTGTATTATAACCCTCTATCTGCCACCACTATGTAACGTGTAGGGAGCGTGATTCTCTCCAAACATGTAACCCACTACGGTCCACTGTCAGGCTCTCTGTATTATAACCCCCTATCTGCCACCATTATGTAACATATAGAGAGCATGATTCTCTCCAAACATGTAACCCACTATGGTCCACTGTAAGGCTCTCTGTATTATAACCTCACAACTCCCACCCCCTATGCACAACCACTATTTATATTCCTTACATTTAGATTTTTATCTGAATTTCAGATAGAGTTACCTTCATATTCATATTACTTTCACATAATATAATGATACTATGCATGTAAAATGCATAAACTCCTGAGAAGAACCGTTTAGTCCTTACAATTTGAATCTCTTCCCTATTTTGATTATTAAACTGATTTCAGGCTTGCTTTCAATCGGACACTATCGTAGTTTCCCGTCTGCAGCCATATAATTTATGCTGGTTATATAAAAAAAGTTCATCATGTTATGAATGGATCAAATACACAAAAGTTCATCGAACCAAAAACAAGCAAGTGACAGTGCTTAAAAAGATATACATTAATTTTATAAGAATTATTGATAATTGTTCCAACACTCCAGCTATAACAGAACACTTTCAGGTTATGAATGCACCTGTCTCATTATAATTGGTTTTATAACATAGAGGGGGGCTCTAAATGGCTGAGTGGTTTTACAATCATTTACTTCTGTCAACGACCATTACACCACTTATGTTAGTTCATGCCTAGATACCGCAAGTGTTAACATTTTCCAGACACCAACCCAAGGCAGGAGGTTTTACAAGTCAGTTTATTATAACTTTCCATACTTTCCTTCTAAACTAAGTTTTATAAATTTTTTTTAGAAATTTGGTATGCCAGCTCACAAAGACAAAATTATTTAGCTTTCCACTCTTTTGTCTGGCTACACCTAATTATTTAGCTTTCCACTCTTTTGTCTGGCTACACCTAATTATTTAGCTTTCCACTTTTTGTCTGGCTACACCTAATTATTTAGCTTTCCACTCTTGTCTGGCTACACCTAATTTCAGGGTATTCCTGATATGTGTTGTGTATACTAAATTAAATTAGATACAAATAAAATATCTATGGGGCTGTCATGGGCGTGATTGTATGGTAGTTGGAATTACAACTACCTATGTAATCAGTGCCTATCACCACTGATGTTGTGAGTTGGAATCTCGATCAAGGAAAGTTGTACAACATTATGTGATAAAGTTTGTCAGTGACTAGTGACAGGTCCGTGGTTTTCTCCACGTCCTCTGATTTCCTCTACCAATAAAACTGACTGCCAGGATATAACTGAAATATTGTTGAAAGTGACGTTAAACACCATAAAACAAACAAAAATATCTATGTTTTTATTATCTCATATATTCTACCTTTTCTAAATGTTAAATGTTATAACTTACAATCTGCATCTCCAAATATAATAAGTGGACTTTTGCCTCCAAGTTCTAAAGACACTCTCTTTACGTTACTCAATCCAGCTGCCTGCATGATCAGTTTTCCCACCTGTCAGAATAGCTTGTAGGTAAAATGCATATATTAAACAGATCCATTCTTAGACATGGGAGATAACTGAATTAGGTCTTCGATATAGGAGATATATATATGAATCATGCAATAATGAAAACTTTGCATTACCAAATAAATTGAGTGAGTGAGTAAGTTTAACACCAATTCAGCAATTTTTCAGCTATATCATGGTGAGATCAAGTTAATATTTTAAATAAGGTGATGACGAGGTCCACTTTGTTCTAGAACAACACGCTGAATTTGATTTTTATAGTGTTAGCTCACTGAAACCACAGTCTGTGAGTAGACATGTCCCTCCACTCGGACACATTATCATGATTCTGAGCCAACCAGTCTTTGCTCTTTCTCCTTAATGCTGCGTGTTTAGCGGAGAAGCAACAAATACCAATTTTTTAGTCTTTGGTTTGACCCGACCGTGGCTCGAACCCACGGTCTACTACACTGGAGGCGAGCACGGTAACCATTACACTACCGATGTGGTTTCTGCCTGTTGTATTATTCTCAACAAGACAGTTCAGAAAATTTAAAGCAATAAACAAAAATAATTATCATCAGATCAATAGCTATTAATTAACGTATCATTTGTACTGCTGGATTACAAATTTCCTGGTTAAATTGAAGGAATGCTAGCTTTTCAGACAAATCAGGAGTGTCATGGAAGTGGCTGAGTAAGCCAGAGTTCCCAGCAATCATCTGACATGATCATTTGTAGGATTAATCCCCTGAACCATGATACCAAGAATCACATACATCATGCATTTCTAAATTAAAGGCATACAGGCTGTCAAAATTGAATTTTTTGTTTATATTAAAAGTTGCCAATATTCGATGTTTTATACTAATAAACTGTTCTGAACAAGAAGCCAGGTTTAAAAAATATGTTATAATGTTGTAATTAGTGGAAAGAATTCGAATGTCTGTTGGTAAAATCGTTATTAAACACAGCCTAATTATAAGTTGGCTGCTTTTCCGAAGTTTGCTGAATACTGATAACTGCTACAAATAACCAGGAAGCATGTTGCATGTAAATTCACTAGAATTAATATAATTTAAGAAATATATCTATGAAATTGGATCCCGGGGTAATCAGTTAATATTATATAATGGTATTTAGTAAGAATGACACTTAAAATCGGAAATACGTGATGAAATCAATAAAAACAAACCCAAACTCTGCAAAGGGGCCCAATAAAGGGAAAATTGTAAACAAATTGTATTGCATATTACTGACAACACTTGAGTTGTCTTGATGATATTTTTTTTTAGACAAAAACAGACATGATGTTCATTATTTTAGTCTCTAATTTAAAAGAGATATCACCTAGCGTTTTCTCCTGAGAAAAAGACTATATAAAAAACTACGATGCAATTCTACTGTCAAAATACGATTCGGCCGATAAAAGATACTAAATTATGCTTACGTGTTAAAAAATGGAGTAGGTCAGTATAACATCTTTTTTTAATTTTTAAACAAAGCTGAATCCTCCTTTTTGTGTCGTTTTCGTATAGAATCTGTCAATGTTTTTGTTCAATTCCACAATTCGATTTGTGCCATGTGCTTTCTTCATCATCAAACAATTTCGCACATGTGCAAATGCTTTCCCGAATGAGCTCACTCTCAGGTCATATGAATATTGTGCGGGTTAACATTGGATTCTTTACTGGATTCATGAAAATAAAATAACGACATATTTCCTTTGTTCTAGGCTATTTACGTATGATATTATGAAAAATTTCAACAGCAATTTGTATAAAACATCGAATATTGGCAACTTTTAACATAAAAAATTCAATTCTGACAGCCTGTATGCCTTTAATGACCAATTTTCAAATCGAAAAAATCAAACTATCATTTTCTTTCATTTGTTAAAACTGACCTCAGTAGATCCAGTAAAAGCCACTTTATCTACATCCATGTGTTCTGATATTGCTGCACCAGCCGTAGGACCATAACCTGGAACAACATTGACAACACCAGGGGGAAACCCTGCCTATAAAAATAAAATGAATAACTGTAAATGAAAATCCTAGCTATAACACAACACTGATATCTCCAAGAGGGTTCCTTAATGCTGCATGCTTAGCAGAAAAGCAAAAAATACCAATTTAATAGTCTTTGGTTTGGGCTCGAACCCATGATCTACTGCACTCGAGGTGAGCACGCTAATCATTACGCCACTGATGCAGTTCATTTACTAGACATGTTTAATAGTAAAACGTGTGTCATATCAAGTACTAGACATGTGTAATAGTAAAACATGTGTCATATCATGTACTTGACATATTTAATAGCAAAATATGTGTCATATCATGTACTAGACATGTGTAATAGTAAAACATGGGTCATATCATGTACTAGACATGTTTAATAGCAAAATATGTGTCATATCATGTACTAGACATGTTTAATAGTAAAACATGTGTCATATGTAATTGACATGTTTAATAGTAAAACATGTGTCATATGTAATTGACATGTTTAATAGCAAAATATGTGTCATATCATGTACTAGACATGTGTAATAGTAAAACATGGGTCATATCATGTACTAGACATGTTTAATAGCAAAATATGTGTCATATCATGTACTAGACATGTGTAATAGTAAAACATGTGTCATATCATGTACTTGACATGTTTAATAGCAAAATATGTGTCATATCATGTACTAGACATGTGTACAGACCCTGGATCGTATAAGCTTACAATACGCACGAAACGCAAACGAACGAAAAACGCAAACGAAACGAACGAAAAACGAACGAACGCTTCACACGAACGACACGAAAAACGTACGATATACGAAACGAACGCACGATACACGAAACAAACGCACGATACACGAAACAAACGCACGACACACGAAACGAACGCACGATACACGAATAGTATCGTGTTATTATTTGAATGACTTTTGTGCAAATTGATGTGATTAACTTCTGTAATCTTATATTCTATAACCAAGTTATATATATATACATGATAAATTAGTCGGTAAAGTAATATGATAATACAATTTATATTAAATAGTTTATATTACCAATGTGTTTAATAATTATATTTATGATTAAATTTTAAATCTCATATATTTGACTTCCAAATATGACTTTCTATTTATATAATTATACAGAATTTATGTTTATTTAATTATATATTTATACAGAATCTATATTTATATAATTATGCAGAATTTATATTTATAATTATTCGGATTCTGAATTGACAATTCCAACCAGACATAGGTGTATCAGTTATTTTCTCGATTAAGCTGCCCGAGAGGTATGTGACTTCAAAAGGTCATATAATTGTTAATTATAATGAAATTACAAATGTAAGAGTTGACATTTCACACCTGCAGTGCATGTATTTCACAGGTGAAACTGCCAGAGGCATTTGTTTACATATATGTAGATGATTTCTTGTTTATTTGTCCTAGAGTAAAATTTTGAAAAAATGCATTTATTAAATATGTTTTCCCTTATTGTACAAAATTACTGGTACATGTAAATAAAGGAAATACGTGTTTGTATGTGTAAAATTTTGCTTACACTTTAATTTAAAATTATTAGTAATAGTAAGATTGAAATTGTAGTAATTATTTTAAATTGGAAATCGTAGTTGACAAGTTCTTAATTATCGTGTATCGTTCGTTTCGTGTGTTCGTCTAATTAAACTGGCGAACGATACACGAAATGAACTAACAAATTACACGCACAAAACGCAAACGAACGGAAAACGAAAAACGAACGAACGATACACGCAAACGAAACGAACGAAAAATGCAAACGATACGAAATATCTGTTAAGTTAAACGATCCAGGGTCTGTAATAGTAAAACATGAGTCATATCATGTACTAGACATGTGTAATAGTAAAACATGTGTCATATCATGTTATGTTGAACCAACATCTGATGGAGAATGGTGTCAATTACAGTCTAATATAAGTTCTAAGCTCCCTAGTGATAGTCTATCGTTATTTGGACGGTCAGTAAATTGTTGAAGGGTGAGTGCTTGAGCGCATACCCTTCAACTATTTACTGACCGTCCAAATAATCATAGTCGGTCACGTGAGTTTAGAACATTTTTGTACGATGTTGCTGATCTATGACTTGAAAAAGTAACTAAGTTTTTTCCACGAACTATCTTTGATGGACTTTCTTGGAAGTTCTAAGGCTAAAGACATATGGTCACTACACAAAATTAAGCACCGCCCACTGACCTTCTGTAATTTTCCGTCTGCATCGTTTCGTAACTGCAAGTTTATCTATTGTCTGCATCGTTATTTTTATGAATGGAATTCTAAGGATAAAGATGTAATGGTCACTACACAAAATTAAGCACCGCCCACTGACCTTCTGTAATTTTCCCTCTGCATCATTTCGTAACTGCACGTGTATCTATCGTCTGCATCGTTGTTTTTATGAATGGAATTTTCATTGAGTAAAGCATATTATTTTATTCTCTAGATTTCCATATATGGCTCTGTATCTATCTTTATTTTTAGGAATTATTTTATCCAATCATAGGTCGTCAAATAAATGCAACATCGTACAATGTGCTATGTAGGAATGATCTTATCCAATCATAGGTCGTCAAATGAATGCAACATTGTACAATGTGTTATGGGAGAAGATATTTTCCATTGTTCTTGCAATCTTCCACATATAATAGATTTGATGTGTCATTCATCTTAAGCAGTAGAGACAAACAGTAATTTAGGCTAACCTCTTTAATCAATGAAGCACAATACAAAGCTGTGAGTGGGGTCTGTTCAGCAGGCTTTAGGACTATAGTGTTCCCACAGGCTAAAGCTGGTCCAAATTTCCATGCAAGCATCATAATTGGATAATTCCACTAAAAACATTAAATATTATTAAATCACGTGAAAACGTAATAAAGTAGAAAAGCACCTAAGTTTAACCCAGGATTTTAGTGAGGTTCGTGTTACTCGATCTTTAGTTTTCTGTATAATGTTTTGTAGATCGTTGTTTGTCCTTTTATCTTTTTTTGACCATTGTGTTGTCTGTCCTTTGTGGATTTACTGCTTCTTATTACCCCTTAAGTATCTTCAATCATTTTTTAGGATAATAAATAATAACTTATAACAGTACTAAACCTTACAAGTCAATATACAGTAGAAATCATTATAATGTGGAATATTAAATGTAAGTAAAATGTATCCTGACATGTTACTGGGTACTAATGAAGGCTCCCATGGTCCAAACGAAAGAGCTGTCCAGTGTGTCTCAAGGTGACGGATATGTATGACTTATCGATTGGGGGGCTGTCAGGTTATAATATTATTATAAAGCTTAATGACAACTTACTGGTATGATTTGTCCACACACACCAATAGGTTCATGTCTTGTAAATGTAAACAGGTCACCATCTGAAAATGACATAGTAAGTATTGAATTTCACTGAAACCTCTGTTTTAAATTTCTTTTTGTGATTATTCAAATCAACATTAAATCATGAGGAATATTTCAATTGGTAAGTATACAATATCACTTAATAAACAGGTTATACATTTTTTGTACTCTTTTAAGATTTGTAGGGGCCGCCGTTACACGTGATTGTATGGTAGTTGGATTTATCACCACCTATGCAATTAGTGCCTATCACCACTGATGTTGTGAGTTTGCATCTCGATCAGGGTGAGGTGTACAGCATTATGTGATAAAGTTTGTCAGTGACTTGCGACAGGTCGGTGGTTTTCTCCTGGTCCTCCAATTTTCCTCCACCAATAAAACTGACCACCACGATATAACTGAAAGATTGCTGAAAGTGGCATTAAACACCATCAAACAAACAAAATGCATTGTGAACTTTCAATTAATTCACACCTTGAAATTACATTTTCTTTATAACGTAAATATAAATGAACAATCAGATCAACAATGTACCCAATACGAATCACTCCACTGACTGACATCACACTACACAACCACCAATACCTGTCACCAATACCAATCACTCCACTGACTCACATCACACTACACAACCACCAATACCAGTCACCAATACCAGGCACACCTCTGACTCACACCAAACCGTAAAAACATCTGTTTTCATATATGATGTTTCTAAGTTATGTGGCTTGTATACAACCATTTCAATTATTCTGTGTTTCAATGAAAGAGCTAATATCAAGTATTTTCCATTCACATTGAAGACTTTTTTTCTCCAGAGTGTTCTACATTATACATCACCTGCTGGGATTGTCTTCCCTTGGTTTTTGTCACACCACCCAGCATAGTATCTAAAACAATCAGCAGCACAATGGATGTTGTCAACAGAAGCTTCAAATGGTTTTCCATTATCTAATGTTTCCAAACTCTACAACCAAAAAATACCATGTAATAAAAATATAACCTATTTACAATCAAGGGTTATTTTTGACTCTCTATCATTTTCATCTTTTTAGAAAGATACCTTGTAACCCCATTTAAAATTTAGGAAGATTTTTGAGAAAAAACATTCAGGTGAAATATTCTATGTCAAAATGCTCATAAAGATATGCAATCTGCATACTGCTATGGTAATAATCAATCGCATAAAGTTTATAGGAATTCCCTTATAAAAAATAGTATAAGACTTTGTAATGAAATATTGTAGAAAAGGGCAATAACTCCTTCAAAACTACTCCGATCAAAATGGAAATCTTTATATGATAATAAACAAGTATGCAAAATTTGGAAGAATTCCCATTTAATATGTGGGAGGATTTGCACATGTCTACAAATAAATAGTAAATAATTTATATCTCATGTTTGAAGAAAGGGTTGTACATGTATATTTTTAGAATTAAAAAGAGAAAAAAATACCATTAAACTTTGTTGCAATAATTGATTTAGAGGTACTGTAAAATCAAAATGAAAACAAAGGACTTTTCTCTATTGTTTTCACAGCTATCATTCAAGCCAGCTACGAAAACCTAGTCTACCATCCTAGGAATCATATCAGGCAGTTGTTACAATGTAGTAACAGGCCTAAATTAACACATTTCATTGATTGGTTTGGTTCCCTTACTTACTGCAAGATAATCTATATCTCTCTCCAATAAATCTGCAAACTTGTAAATCAGCTTGCCTCTCTTTGAAGCGTCCATTCTTCTCCATGTAGACCCTCGTTTGAAAGCTTTTCTGGCTGCTGCCACTGCCTTGTCAACATCAGCCTGATTAAATATGCAAGATGTCAAACAATTAATTTAATGTGATGTTAGAATGTTGCTACATATAAATATATAGTAATGCGAATTAAGGGTGAATAAAATACGACATTTGACTAAAATTATTTGTCTTTGTAATGATAGTTAAGATATCAATCTAATTCAACCTTCATCGTATTTGAAATTTTAAAATGGAAATAAGCGGAAACACTTTCTTTCATGTGCCATCTTTGAAGGATATTAACTTACAAGTGCATTTTAGCCTTGAAGTACTTTTTTATATATTTAAATACACATATTATTAAACTACACTTGCAAATAATTGGTATCTTGGATTTGCGGCAGTTCAGTGGTTTTCCCCAGGTACTCTGGTTTCCTCCACTAATAAAAATGACTGCCATAATATAACTGAAATATTGTTGTAAGTGGGGTTAAACATCATAACCATAACCATCTGTTCATTGTGATTGGACAAAGTGTTATCTGTAAGTTGATTCGTCCATCTGTTATCTGTTTATTGATTGGTCCATGTGTTATCTATTCATTGATTGTTCCATGTGTTATCTGTACATTGATTGGTCCATGTGTTATCTGTTCATTGATTGGTCCATGTGTTATCTATTCATTGATTGTTCCATGTGTTATCTGTACATTGATTGGTCCATGTGTTATCTGTTCATTGATTGGTCAATGTGTTATCTGTACATTGATTGGACAAAGTGTTATCTGTACATTGATTGCTCAATGTGTTATCTATACATTGATTGGTCCAAGTGTTATCTGTTCACTGATTGGTCAATGTGTTATCTGTACATTGATTGGTCCATGTGTTATCTGTACATTGATTGTTCCATGATTTATCTGTTCACTGATTGGTCCATGTGTTATCTGTACATTGATTGGACAAAGTATTATCTGTACATTGATTGGTCAATGTGTTATCTGTACATTGTGATTGGTCAATGTATTATCTGTACATTGATTGGTCAATGTGTTATCTGTACATTGATTGGTCCATGTGTTATCTGTATATTGATTGTTCCATGATTTATCTGTATGGTGATTGTTCCATGATTTATCTGTTCATTGATTTAGTCAATGTGTTATCTGTACATTGATTGGTCCATGTGTTATCTGTACATTGATTGGTCTATGTGTTATATGTATATTGATTGGTCTATGTGTTATCTGTACATTGATTGGTCTATGAGTTATCTGTACATTGATTGGCCCATGTGTTATCTGTTCATTGATTGATCAATGTGTTATCTGTTCATTGCTTGGTCAATGTGTTATCTGTACATTGATTGATCAATGTGTTATCTGTTCATTGATTGGTCAATGTGTTATCTGTACATTGTGATTGGTCAATGTGTTATCTGTTCATTGATTGGTCTATGTGTTATCTGTACATTGATTGGTCTATGTGTTATCTGTACATTGCTTGGTCTATGTGTTATCTGTACATTGATTTGTCTATGTGTTATCTGTACATTGCTTGGTCTATGTGTTATCTGTACATTGCTTGGTCTATGTGTTATCTGTACATTGCTTGGTCCATGTGTTATCTGTTCATTGCTTGGTCTATGTGTTATCTGTTCATTGCTTGGTCCATGTGTTATCTGTACATTGATTGGTCAATGTGTTATCTGTACATTGATTGGTCTATGTGTTATCTGTTCATTGCTTGGTCTATGTGTTATATGTTCATTGCTTGGTCCATGTGTTATCTGTTCATTGATTGGTCTATGTGTTATCTGTACACTGATTGGTCTATGTGTTATCTGTACATTGCTTAGTCAATGTGTTATCTGTACATTGATTGGTCAATGTGTTATCTAGGCTGCATTTCATTTCCGAGAATTTTAAATAGGTAATAGTAGGTAAAAAAAACTGATAGTATATCTCTGTTACACAAACTAAACTTGATAAATATATCATTTTTGTGATTACAGTCTACTGGTTAATACATTTACATATATATGATTTGGCCATGGGGTTTAAAATTTGTATAATATGTAAATGTGGTGAGTATTCGCTCAGTTCCTCAACATATAAATACACTGAGCATTTAATTTTGTGTTCAGACAACCTCATAAAAGTTGATCAAAATGGAGATAATACAAACAGAAACTAACAGAGGAACTTTTAACTTTTTGCGATTTTTAATCAAATATATATCCTGCTAATAATCCTACTTCCATCTCCCCGTGGTGAGCAGGGGTTAACAAAATTGTCGGAAAAGTAATTGCCGAAAATGAAAAAAAAATAATTTCAGAAATGAAATTTTTTTTTGTCGGAAATGAAGTGCATATTGCCGGAAATGAAATGCATCAGTTATCTGTACATTGATTAGTCAATGTGTTATCCGTTCATTGTGATTCAAACTGTTATTTGCAGATTGTGTCAAACTGTACATTTTAATTAGTCACAGAAGTATGATCAGCTGAATCAATTTAGCCATATTTTAAAACTGTTCAATTTGTATTTGGTGTATCTGCATCTATACAGAGAATAGTTCTGACTGTCTAATTCTTTATATCATTATATGTACATGGTTTAGATTTCCGTCATCTTCCGTTCTTGTCTTTCCTGATTTTTGAAGTTAGTGATTTTCCAAATAGTTTCTTTGTGGTGTTGTTGCTGTTTGTAATATTAACAATTACTTATTTACAACTAATTATGTGAAACATTATCAATAAAATATATGTTTGTAACACAATCTGATATACATACTTTGTCTGCCTCTTGTACGTCACATATCTTCTCCCCAGTACAGGGATTAATGGTAGGGAATGTCCTCCCACTCACAGAATCACTCCACTCATTGTCAATAAAAATCTACAAAAAGAGGATAAAATTACTTCTAACAGCTATATCATACTTCTATATGAATATACAATACTAACAGTTGTACAATACTTCTAACAGTAACATAGTACTTCTAAGGTTATTGTTATGGTTATGGTGTTTAATGCCACTTTCAACAATATTTCAATTACATCATGGTGGTCAGGTTTATTGGTAGAGGGCTCGGGATAAAATTTTTACGAAAATAATGTTACCCATGTTAAGACTGTATACAAACTCTGGCTTTCATGAATTATTTCTTAAATATAGTACTTCTACAAGTGATAAAGGACTTCTATAACTTGTTATTAAAATGTTGATTGGTATCTACTTGAAGTTGAATGTAGTTGTCAAACAGTTTACATGCACATTATATCATCAGTCCTTGACTTTTAGCAGCATAACATAGCTTCACAGTTGGGCAGAGGCATGGCAACTCCCTACCCAGCAAGATAACCAAAAACATTTTCTTATTTGCTACTACAAAATGTATGTCACTTTGAAAATTCAGAAAAAACACTTATTTTTTAATCGCTGTACCCATCCCTGGCTAATTATCTAAAAACAAACAATTTAATAACAGTTATCCTATACATACATAACATTACAATAAAAGAACCGCCTAGCGCATAAATGCACAACTTATCCCCCCGCATTTGCATAATATTTAGTTTTATATACCTATAGAAAGCAGCCTTGCAGTCTTAATGTATAACATACTTTATTGAAGGATGGAGATATTGCAGCATGATCTGAATAATATACAGGAAGTACTCTACTTTGAATACTGTGTAAACAAGGTGTGGCTTAAAGTAACTAAATTTTCGAAACCAACATATAGATCACGTAAGTTAACATGTAAACAAGACACAATTCTCAAAATCGGTGATTTTTCAACCAAAAACTAAGATTTTTCCCCAAAACTCTTGCTTCAAATATTTCCATGTAAGAACCGATCCAAGATAATGATAAATACAAGCCACATGAAAAACATTATTCAAATCTATCCATGTTTACTGAAGTTATCGCGTAAACAAGACACAATTATCAAAATTGGAGATTTTTCAACCAAAAACTAAGATTTCCCCCCAAAACCCTTGCTTCAAATATTTCCATGTAAGAACCCATCCAAGATAATGATAATTACAAGCCACATGCAAAAAATTATTCAAATCTATCCATGCTTACTAAAGTTATCGCGTAAGCAAGAAAGTGTGAAGGACGGAGTCACGGACAGACAGACAGACAGACGGATGGCCGCTATTACTATATCGTGGTGGGATAAAAATGTATACTTTCTTATAAACATGTTGTCTTTTTTCTCACATTGGATTGTTGTTTGCTTGATGGTGTTTAATGCCACTTTCAACAATATTTCAGTTATATCGTGGAGGTCAGTTTTATTGGTGGAGGAAACCGAAGAACCTGGAGAAAACCACAGACCTGTTGCAAGTCACTGTCAAACTTTATCACATAATGTTGTAGACCAGTCTCCCTGATGGAGATTCGAACTCACAACATCAGTGGTGATAGGCACTGATTGCATGGGTAGTTGTAAATCCAACTACCATACGTTCATGGCCATGATGGCCTCTTCTCATTGGAATTATTCATAATCATGATGATGGTTATAATTTTTTTTATCATAAATCTGAACAAGAAATCTTAAGTTGCAGATAAAGTAAACTGTATTATCTAGATCTCAGATAAATGTAGGGTAGTAAATTCACCTTAATATCAATAATGACAGTATTTTCCTCATTTCTCACTATTTTATGTATTGTTTTTTGTAGGTCATGGTCTTGTTATACAATCTAGATTACACATTATCTTGATTGTGTTTTATCTTACAAAATATAAATGCAGGATTTGAATTTGATTTTGAAAATAACAAAATTAAAACTGGTTGTGCACTTAAGTTGACCCTCAAACTATCCCATGTGTACAAAATAAAATCTTATTTTACATAAAAAGACAAATAACTCTTTTGGACATATTTGCTATAGATCAGTGAAAAAATTTAAGTGTATAAATAGGAATCAGAAACTTTATCAATGGAACATATATGACCTCATTCAGTTTATCAAAGAAACTTATTGCCTCATTCAATGTAAGTTATAATTACTCTCACCACATTTATAGTAACCTGCAAAGTACATTACAAAGAATGGAGGCATTTCATTGATAACATTTCCTATTTTTGTGGTCTACTAAGAATCATATGCAATTCTACAAAATTGATCTACCTGCTCCAAGTTGAAACTAGCATTTATTCAGTTTAAACAGGGATTTATATAGTATATAAATCCTTGGTTTAAATAAAGTAAGAGGTTTGCTGTATTCTTTTTTTGTAAAAAAAAAAAAAAAAAAAATACAGCAAATATTTAATTTTTTTAAAAGTAGATTGATAGCATAGTGTGCCTATCTAGTAAAGATAGTGGAAAACATCACGTGAGAGCCTTGGTTTGATATCACTATCTGTCAATGTTATTCAATGTTCCAATTTGTTACCCCTCCTATAATAAACGGGTTACGTGTCTCAAATTATAATGGATCATACACAGCAGGGCCACTTTTCCATGGGTTATTGTTCATTTTTTTTAACAAGGTCGAATTTACAAATATAATACTTAGAAAACAATGCAATCTGATAAAAATCATATGTAAAATTTCACTATATATATCAGACCATCTATTTTATTTGACCTACACCTCAAAATCGACAGTGGTCGGTTAAGAATGAAACTTTACGACAAAAGAGATGATTTCAATTTTCCCATTGTGAACTTTCCATTTACCGTATATGTATAGCAACATTCCAGCAGTACCTGTATATGGAGTATATATCTCTCAGATGATATAATATTCCAGAGCTTGTGGTTTCTATCAGGATTTCCTTGATAGAGGGTTGCTGCTAACAAGGAAGCTACTGAACCAAGGGTTCCTTTTGGTGTAAAGTTGAAGTCACCACTTCGAAAATTTTACAGTCTGCACCATGACTTGGTTAACTGCGATGGAATATCTGTGTCACAAATGACCACGGATATGTTCCATTTGTCGTAGACACTTCCCTGCCCTTTCCTCATTCACGACTTATTACCGGGCTTGTAACTAGATTAACAGGACGGGTGTCACTAGTGGAGCAGGAACTGCTCACCCTTCCGCAACACCTGAGTTTACCCCCGGTTTTTAGTGGGGTCGTGTTACTCGATCTTTAGTTTTATGAGTAATGTTTTGTAGATCGTTGTTTGCCCTTTTGTCCTTTTTCTTTTGGCCATTGTGTTGTCTGTTCTTCTTCGTTATACGGATTCTGATTACCCCTTTGAATCTTCAAACTCTTTTTATTTATCGATATGGATTGAACATACATTTTAATTATGCTTAGCAGAAAACATACTTACTTGGCTATATTTTATTTCTGGATTTCTGTTAGATTGTGGAGGTGCCATCTTCAAAACTGATTTGTAATGGTTTATTTCACAACTAGATAATGACTAAAAAAAAGATTAATCAAACAGAAAGTAGAAATATTTGTAAGACCAAAGTCGGAGAGACGATGATCTCATTACGTTTTACATTATTTTTCAGCGAAGATATATTAGGCAGGGAATAGGAAGAAATCATAATAAGAAAAAAATTCTTACCGTTTGACAGTTACAAAAGAAAACAATCTATTAATAAAGTACCCGAAAGAAATCCCCTAAAAGTTATACAAGAGATACAAGATACTTTATTTTCTATATCAGGACCCCTGGAGGGCATGATACAACATTTATAATTAGCACATACACAATAAATAAAGTAAAATATAATAATTATTTTATTACCATCAACCATGTATGTCACAGATTAGAACAAAGGGAAGTAATTCAAGGAAGATTGTCTTAGAATTTTATATTATACAAATATATATTATAAATAATAAGTGTAAACAAGTGTTTTATAATTCAGTTTGAGTATATAGTATATATACTCATTAAAATAATAATAAATAATAAATGTATGCAAGGGTCACATCTGCAGAAAGCACCAAGGGATGGTACCAAATGGAGATTTATTCCAACTTGTACTTGGTGCAGAATCATGAGAATAGACACTCCGTTTATTTGGAAGATTTGCAATAGGCATCAGGGGACGATGCCACAAAACAGAATTTTTTCCTATGCCCACAGCAAATCATCCAATGATTCTGAATTTTTATATTGAAAAAAAAAATAAAAAAATTATTTGAACCCAGTCTTAATCATATACTGACAAAGAGCCTTAAGTATGTCCAACTGAAAGGGTGTTCATTAAATGTTGATTGATTGATTATTACTTAACGTCCAGCGAGCAGTATTTCAGTTATATCTAGGACGAGAACAAGTTAAATAATATATAAAACTACATGTATATAGATTGAAGGGAAGCGATGGTTCAACGACTTTTGGCTGCCAATGAAAAAGTATGAAGAGCTGAGTAGGGATGAGAAATTAAGTTAGTCTTTAGTAGCGGCTACAATGTGCATACTAGATATCGAACTCTACAAGAGAGGTCTTTAGTGTTCAAGGGCGTGACACTCTCCACACGTTTTACCCCACTACGTTACACTGTCATATATGCTTTTTGTATTATAACCCGAAAACCATCATCCAGAGGGCTCCTCCTTTCAGACATTCAGGGACGCGCTGAGCAGCTCTGTGGGTTTGAGCCCTGTGTACCTTCAACAGTACCCAGTTCACTGAATGTGTTGAGGGGATCAGGTACACAACTTACCCTTAGAATGATATTTAAATGAGCTTTTCGTGTATGTAGAATTTTCAGATTTAGATCCGGCTCATTATTTTAAACTATTACTGGTTTGTCCTGCTATGACAGCCATTTTGCCTTTCTGATGAACCAAGTAAAAAACCAGACAAAGATGTTTTTTTTTTGTAGTCAAGTTTCACCTCAAAGGAATCAGTGGATTCAGAGATGATAACACAGTCGAAGAAGAGCTTGATGAAGACATAGGTGCAAAGCGTTCTCATGTGACACATTGGGCAAGGTGAGCTAAGAAGTTTAAAATATGGTGCAAAGCGACCTCAGATGGTACATTGGGCAATTTGAGCTAAGAAGTTAAAATATGGTGCAAAGTGACCTCAGATGGTACATTGGGCAAGGTGAGCTAAGAAGTTTAAAATATGGTGCAAAGCGACCTCAGATGGTACATTGGGCAAGGTGAGCTAAGAAGTTAAAATATGGTGCAAAGCGACCTCAGATGGTACATTGGGCAATTTGAGCTAAGAAGTTAAAATATGGTGCAAAGTGACCTCAGATGGTACATTGGGCAAGGTGAGTTAAGAAATTTAAAATATGGTGCAAAGCGACCTCAGATGGTACATTGGGCAAGGTGAGCTAAGAAGTTTAAAATATGGTGCAAAGCGACCTCAGATGGTACATTGTGCAAGATGAGCTATGAAGTTAAAATATAGTGAAATGCGACCTCAGATGGTACATTGGCCAAGGTGAGCTAAGAAATTTAAAATATTACCTTATAATACCTCAGTTTCCTTATGAAAGTTGCCCTAGACATAAATGCATGTTAAAGCATTTGTAAAGGCCATAATATAAGACACCAGTTGAATCATCATTTATAGAAGTTCAAGGAATAAAATGTTTACTTTGTATAAATGAAAATAAAGTTTAAACAGTGATAGTTAACAATTCCCACAATCACCTCTCACCTCTAACCATTGAACACAAAAAGACGACGACATACGAAGTTAGAAATCCAAGTCCTGACTTGGCACAGGCTCAAAAACGTGGCGGGGTTAAATTGTTTTAGATTTCAATATATCATGTGATAACAGGGGAAATATATTAGATAATTTCCTTAATCGTAATATTATATGTATTCAACTTAAAGCTATCATTGTTCATAAAATTATATATTTAAGAAATAATTCATGGAAGCCATATGTATATATTGTTTTTACCACGGGTAGGGCTTTTATGTCAAAGGCCTACCCGTGGTAAAAACATTATATACAAATGGCTTCCATGAATTATTTCGATTCTAATATGTAGAAATTGGTAAAATATCGCTATAAATTGTCGATGACGTCATAAATTACAATGGGCGTAGATATATATTATTTTTACCACGGGTTTGGCCTCAAAGCGTTTGAAGGACGCCATATTAGAATAAAAAACAATACATTGCTACAAAAATAATTAATACAAAAATAATATTGATATGATCTCTTGTCTTCATGTTTTTGCAGATCTACATAAAAATATAACAACACAAAAACGAAAAAAAAACACAAAAAACACACCAAGCTGACATCCTCAGACCAGATTTTGACTTTAATCATTTAAGTTCATTTGCTAAATCTTAGTTAATGGGTCTCTCAAACACTCATACTCCCTTTGATAATTTATGCCCTCTGACGAGTCCTGATCATACCTGCTTGAAAATGGCGGGAGTTCAATTTGGGGTGAATGTTCACCTGTCTTGGTTTACTTACATTCTAAGTTGTGCAAACGATTGCGACAAAGCTCTTGTTCAATTTTAAATTGTTTAGATTGTTGCAAGACTTTCCATCACTGTTCTATTCTTCTGAATCGGTCATGTCCATTAACATACACACATGTTTGATAAAGAAACCGTTTTAAGACTAATTGTCGTCAAATAATATATGTTATAATTTATGTGGATAGTGTATCGTAGAATTTTCTACATAGCATCAAAACTTATAGTATAGACTTAATTAGTTAACAGCATCAGTTCTTGAAAAAATATCATGTTTAACTTAAGATATGTTCTGGTATTACACTTCTAAACTATCTTTGTTACTATGGAAGCTTTATTCTTATTTTCATAATTTATGAAACATTTTTCCTGGCAATATTTTGAAAGATAATTCCGTGAGACGAAATGTACTTTTGTTTTCTGTGTAGTGTTTTGTCGATAATTATTTTTTTTCTTTTAGGAATTCTTCGATTTACAACTTCTGAATACCTTCTGGGTGCGTGTTGCTCATCTGTTTTTAGTTTTCTGCGTTGAGTTTTTATTAGTTCTATCCTTGTCCCCAATGTTGTTGTCTCTGTCTCTTGAGTTTTTCTTAGTTCTTGACTTGTCCCCAATGTTGTTGTTTCTGTCCCTTGAGTTTGTCTTAGTTCTATCCTTGTCCCCAATGTTGTTGTCTCTGTCTCTTGAGTTTTGCATACCGGTAGTTCTTGACTTGTCCCCAATGTTGTTGTCTCTGTCTCTCGAGTTTTTCTTAGTTCTATCCTTGTCCCCAATGTTGTTGTCTCTGTCTCTTGAGTTTTTCATACCGGTAGTTCTTGACTTGTCCCCAATGTTGTTGTCTCTGTCTCTTGAGTTTGTCTTAGTTCTATCATTGTCCCCAATGTTGTTGTCTCTGTCTCTTGAGTTTGTCTTAGTTCTATCCTTGTCCCCAATGTTGTTGTCTCTGTCTCTTGAGTTTGTCATACCGGTAGTTCTTGACTTGTCCCCAATGTTGTTGTCTCTGTCTCTTGAGTTTTTCTTAGTTCTATCCTTGTTCACAATGTTGTTGTCTCTGTCTCTTGAGTTTTTCTTAAGTTCTATCCTTGTTCCCAATGTTGTTGTCTCTGTCTCTTGAGCTCGTCTTAGTTCTATCCTTGTTCCCAATGTTGTTTTTTCTGACTCTTTGAGCTTAACTTAGTTCTATCCTTGTTCCCAATGTTGTCTCTGTCCCTCAAGTTCGGCCCGGTTTAAAATAGTGGGGTTCGTTTTGTACAATTATTTGTCTTAATGATTTTAGTTCCTGTGCTGTCCGTTACGATTTCCGCATACAAAGCATGTTCGGTTCGTCTTTACTGCTAGTTGTTTGTAGGAGGGCTGATCAATGTTTTACTTATTTATTTTATTTGTGTTTGTTTGATCCACGTGGTGTTCAACATGTCTTGGATATATAAGTAACTTGGTGTGTGTCTTGTAAGGAATTGCTTACCTTTCGCGAGCACCTGGACTCACCCACGGTTTGCGGCGGGGTCCGTGTTGTCCATCTTTTTAGTTTTCTGTGTTGTGTTTGTCTTCGTTGTGTGTTGTCATGGTTGCCAGTTTCTGTGGATTATCTATTCTTGATTACCCAGACCGTTTTCTTTAACGTTTATTTACCGTTATTTGGACAAACTATTTCTTTTACGATTAATAAATATAACATATCCGGGATATAAGGTGTAGACACAAAACATCTTTCCTAACCAGGTCTAAAGATCGGGCTAACCGAACTCCTCTAAAAGCCAGGGGTAAACTCAGCAATGGTAACCAGTTCCTGCTCCACTTGTGGCACCCGTTACAAATTAGATGATAAATCATGAATGAGGAAAGTACCGGAATGCGATTACGACAAACGGAACATATCC
>MJUT01040567.1:358562-372921 GCA_002080005.1 Gigantidas platifrons | reverse complement strand
TATCATCTGGAAACCAAATATTTAGCAATTTTGAGGTATAAAAAGGGGCACAACTCTAGTAAAAATAGTCGAAAAATTGTCATTATCGAACTTGACCTAGATATTCATAAGATACACTTACATACCAAACCTAGCTTCAATCTGACTTTTCATTCACAAGTTATCATCTGGAAACCAAAAAGCACACGGACGGACGGACGATACCCATTTCTATAGTCCCCTTCGACGAAGCGTCGGGGGACAAAAACAACGATCTACAAAACATTACACAGAAAACTAAGGATCAAGCAACATGAACCCCCCAAACTATTGTTGCTTTCAAATATGACATGACAGATGACTCTTACCAGCCTTAATATGAAGGGTAACACCACAGACATGAAAATCTATAACAGCAGGTTTTTGCTAATTTCTTTTTAAATTTCAATATATAATATCAAGCAAAAATAATGTTGTGCTATTAGAGTTTTAGGAATAGTTCAAAAATAATATAAAGATCGATTAAAATCATTACATCTGAATAGTACAATTGACCAGAAGCAAGTCATTCTGGAAAAATAACACGTAACACCAAGGAAAAAACAGGTCTTCGTGTAGCAAGTATAAAGTTGTTATTGGACCAATCTGGATTTAGATGGTAAAACTATAGAGAGCTGATGTGCCTTCATGCAAAACATGTTTTCTCCAATCAGTTTGGCTGATATTTGTCTTTTAATTGCATAATAACAGAAAAGTGCATGTATTTTGATAATGACCCAAATACCAGTAAACTGATATCATGGGATAAACTTTAAAGATTTAGACCAAGTTATGAAGGTCCCCGTGAAATTGAGTTAAAGTATTATGTAAATCAGGTTGGTACAGTTATAAACTGGCCGTTTACAGCAATTTCGACCGTCCCATGAAATTAAAAAGATATAGAATTTCAAATGTTTGTGCACTTCATTTTACAGCATAAATATACCTGCTGGCTCTTTTTATAAGTTTTTCAATACTGTATGGTGCTGACCGAGGAGTTGGTGGTGGAGCTTTCAAAGAATATGTACGTTCATCTAGCTGCAAAAAAAAAGAAAAGAATTTGAACTAATAATAATTGTTAAATTAAATTAAAGACAACATTTAATAATAATTAATACATTCACCCGTCTTAAGCTTTAATGACAATATTTCAATGTTATACTGATGTCAGTGTACAGTAAAAATGGCAATATTTACATTACACAGTAGTTCCCTTCTTAAAATGTCACTCCTCTTATCACACCAGATTTCAGATACACTGAGATAATAATATACTACTATATTGTCCCCATCAAGGGAGATAATTGTTTCATCAAAGGAGGAATGGCCTTGTAAGAGGGTTAAAGTTGTGGGTTCTGGTGTTTAATGCCACTTTCAACAATATTTCAGTTATATCGTGGCAGTTAGTTTTATTGGTGGAGGAAACCAGAGTACCCAAAGAAAACCACTGACCTGCCACAAGTCATTGACAAACATCGCATAATGTTGCATAGAGTACACCTTGCCATGAGCGGGATTCGAACTCACAACGTTACTGGTGATAGGAACTGATGCATAGGTAGTTGTAAATCCTACTACCATACGATGATGACAACCCCTTGTAAGAGGGGTACTATTGTAGTTGTTACCTCTCATTACTCATTTGACAAAATACTGTTAGGAGCAAACAAAATATTGATAATCAGAACAGATAAATAAACTAGGAGCCTGTAATCGCTCACCTGGCTCAAAGTTGGCCCAGCAATTTCAGAGGAGATAATTTTTAAGGTGGTACCTAACACTACAGGGAGATAACTCTTTAAAATCAGTTGAACGTTATGATGTTTGTAAGCAGATTTCAAGCATGTCAGTCATCAAAACCACAGAGAGAAAAGCTGCTATGTGGCTATTGAATTGATAGCTCTGAGTCTGTTGGTTGGAATTTGTTAGAATTTTGATATTTATTACAGTGGATATATTCAAAAACACTGCCTAAAAAATAAGAAAATTAAACGAGCAGATCAAATTTTACCTGAAGTGTAAGGTAGCACCTTAAGTGAATTTTTGCGAATCTTCTATTTTTAGCAATGGCTGCCATCTTCTTTGGTGGGTGGGGTTGTCGGATATAATTCTGAAGGGGGACCATCTAAAGACCATTTCACCATAGTTTGGGTCCATTTGACCCAGCGGTTTCAGAGAAGATAATTTTTAAGTGATTGTTTGCCAAATTTTCTATTTCTAGTAATGGTGGACATCTTGGCTGGCGGCCAGGTCGTCGGACAGAATTCTGAAAGGGGATCACCTAAAGACCATTCCACCATTGTTTGGGCCCAATTGGCCCAGCAGTTTCAGAGGAGATAATTTTTAAGTGATTTTTTGCCAAATTTTCTATTTTTAGTAACGGTGACTATCTTGGTTGGCGGTTGGCGGCCGGGGTCGTCAGACACAATTCTCAAAGAGGACCATCTGAAGACCATTCCACCATAATTTGGGCCCAATTGGCCCATCAGTTTCAGAGAAGATAATTTGTAAGTGATTTTTTGCCGAATTTTCTATTTTTAGTAATGGTGGCCATCTTGGTTGGTGGCCAGGGTCGCCGGACAGAATTCTGAAAGATGCCTGCCTAAAGACCATTCCACCATAGTTTCGGCCCAATTGGCCCAGCAGTGTCAGAGGAGATAATTTTTAAGTGATTTTTTGTTGAATTTTCTATTTTTAGTAACGGTGGCCATCTTGGTTGATGGCCTGGGTCGTCAGACACATTTCTCAAAGAGGACCATATGAAGACCATTCCACCATAATTTGGGCCCAATTGGCCCAGCAGTTTCAGAGAAGATAATTTTTAAGTGATTTTTTGCCGAATTTTCTATTTTTAGTAATGGCAGCCATCTTGGTTGGTGGCCTGGGTCGTCGGACAGAATTCTGAAAGGGGATCACCTAAAGACCATTCCACCATAGTTTGGGCCCAATTGGCAGAGCAGTTTCAGAGAAGATAATTTTTAAGTGATTTTTTGCTGAATTTTTTATTTTTAGTAACGGTGGCCATCTTGGTTGGCGGCCAGGGTCGTCGGACACAATTCTAAAATATGACCACCTAAAGACCATTCCACCATAGTTTGGGCCCAACTGGCCCAGTAGTTTCAGAGGAGATAATTTTTAAGTGATTTTTTTGCCAAATTTTCTATTTTTAGTAACGGCGGCTATCTTGGTTGGCGGCCGGGGTCGTCGGACACATTTCTCAAAGAGGAACATCTGAAGACCATTCCACCATAGTTTGGGCCCAATTGGCCCAGCAGTTTCAGAGAAGATAATTTGTAAGTGATTTTTTGCCGAATTTTCTATTTTTAGTAATGGCAGCCATCTTGGTTGGCAGGGGGGATTGTCGGACACAATTCTGAAAGGGGACCACCCAAGGACCATTCCACCAAAGTTTAGTTCAAATTGGCCCAGTGGTTTTAGAGGAGTTGATTAAAATGCAAAAAGCTAACGACAGACAACAGACGCCCAGTGGTAGCAATAGCTCACATGACCCTTCGGGTCAGGTGAGCTAAAAAAAACAATTATTAAAGAGGGTGACACAGTTAGTACCAATACCTGACTATCCTGGGGTATTATATGTCTGTAAAGAGGGTGACACAGTTAGTACCAATACCTGACTATCCTAGGGTATCATATGTCTGTAAAGAGGGTGACACAGTCAGTACCAATACCTGACTATTCTGTGGTATTATATGTCTGTAAAGAGGGTGACACCGTTAGTACCAGTACCTGACTATCCTAGGGTATCATATGTCTGTAAAGAGGGTGACATAGTTAGTACCAATATCTGACTATCCTGGGGTATTATATGTCTGTAAAGAGGGTGACACAGTTAGTACCAATATCTGACTATCCTGGGGTATTATATGTCTGTAAAGAGGGTGACACAGTTAGTACCAATACCTGACTATCCTGGGGTATTATATGTCTGTAAAGAGGGTGACACAGTTAGTACCAATTCCTGACTATCCTGGGGTATCATATGTCTGTAAAGAGGGTGACACAGTTAGTACCAATACCTGACTATCCTGGGGTATTATATGTCTGTAAAGAGGGTGACACAGTTAGTACCAATACCTGACTATCCTGGGGTATTATATGTCTGTAAAAATGTCCACTAAGTCCTTCTGACAATATCACGCTCCCATCTCCTGGGAATATCTCTACAAATTTAGTGGATGCTAGTCTCACAATTCTACAAAATACATGTAGTAATTTTAGTAATAAAAATAATAAATAAATAATGGTGTAATTTCCATGATCCATGTTATCGTAATGTGTAAAATGATATTGATTCTACAGTACTGTAACTTAAATTTGGGTCATGTACGTATATGTTATCTGGATGTGAATTGATTGATACCGAAAATATCAGCCTGCCGAGCCAGAATATGAAGTTTGTTGGCGAGTGAGCGAAGCGAACGAGTCACAAACTTCATATTCTGTCGAGCAGGCTGATATTTTTTAGTATCAATTATATTCACATTCAGATGACATATTTATCATCCTTAAATCAACCATAAACACGGATACATCTATATATGTATATTCGCGGGAAAAATTACATGATTCAAAATACATTTTGTATTCAAAATACGCTTCCCTAAAACCGTAGTTCATAAGTAGTTTGCAAATATACCATTCATTTTTACAGGTTTATATAAATGTTAAGATTGTTGCATTTTTCCTTTAATTGTGATATTCATTGGGTTTTTTTTTATTACAAACACCAAAGTCATCCATTTTCATTAAAGGTTTTGTTCCGGTTTAGAAAACATGACGTCACAACCTTCCTATGATGTAAAAAATTATGACGTCTCAGCAGAGGTTATCAAGAATTGTGTAAAGTACATTTTTGTAGGACGATGTTTGTTGATATTTCTAACACGACAGTTCCTAATTTGATATATGTTTAAATAAATAATGTTAACTAGCTAATGGTGTCGATGAATTTTATTTACTTTTGCCATCTTCACAGGAATTATCGTTTAAATGTTAGGAGAATTTGGTGATAACTCCTGCTGACTGTTGATAAGTCCTGCTCAGCTCACGAGGACTTTGATACAAGTTTTGCTTATGGAGCCAGCAGGTAGATATAGCCGGAGGGAAGGATGATAATCTCTGTAACAAAGAAATGATATGAAAAAATAGGTCAAAATAGTTCAGATCAATAGAGAAAGGGTGCTAAACAAATGGATATGGACGTCATTGAACAAGTGTACACAGCTAGGGGGTGTTATGGTGTTTAACACCACCTTCAACAATATTTCAGTCATATCGCTGTGGTACACAGCTAGGTTAATAGATAAAGGTGGCTAAATTGTATATTTAAATCATAAATTAGCCAATTTATCTTTAATATACCATGTATTTTGTTTAACAGAATGAAATGTACCTAAAAACAATACCATCAATCAAGACAATCTTAAGTTTTCCTTCACTGAGAGCCATGATATTCTCTACAATGTCTCGTCCACTGTCATACACATATTTCCCATATTGCTTATGGAGATGTTGTCCAGGACAAGTTAATGGTAAAGATTCTGGAAATGGTGTCATGCAATATTTCTCTGGATTTATCTTCTTTGGAATTCCTCTAGGCTTTTGGTTTATATGTACAGATGTGGCAGCTGAAGTGGCAAAAGCATGTATTTTTTTCTAATGCTGACAGCAAAAAACACCATTTTAACTAGTTATATTATATGTTATGATATTTCTTGAAAGTACATTGCATATAAGGGGCTGTCTTCGTTGTGATTGTATGGTAGTTGGATTTACAACTAACTATGCAATCAGTGTCTAACACCACTATCAAAATGTGAGTTTGAATCCCACTCATGGCAAGGTGTACTCTTTACAACATAATTGAACATTATGTGAAAAAGTTTGTCAGTGACTTGCAGCAGGTCAGTGATTTTCTTCTGGTACTCTGGTTTCCTAAACCAACAAGTTCAAATTTCAGTCTATTAAAAAGTTTATTTGTAATGACCATTGTAAGAAGTTTACAAATCAATAAATTGAGAGCCATTTGATAATTCAATTTACCATGGTGGTCATTCTTTCAGAGACCATTTAAAATATAAACTTTGTTAACTAGCTATATAGAGGTACTGCTGGACGCAGGAGTCTCGTTTTGATACATACAATGTAAATGGAATAACTTAACTGTCCGCTACGCGGGACTAATATCCCCCCGCGTCCCCATCATCTTAATTGAGCCAAACCATATTTGGAACACAACTTTTAGACTCATAATTCTGGGAAAACTCGATGGACCCACCCACCCTTTCAACATCGGCACATGTGGATCTAACAACATATAAACTTTCATAGATTGCCAAAAGAGTTGCAAGTCCAAAGAAGCATAACAGGGGTAAAACTCAATGGACTGGCATATCCTACTAATGTGCACATCTTTATATTAGGATCTTGCAATGTACAAAGTTTCATGAACTTCTGATTAATCATGTAGGAGAATTTGCGATGACAAAGTGCATACTGAATTGTCTTAAAATTTCTAAGTCCAAATAGGCATAACAGAGGTAAAACTCAATGGACAATAAAATCCTTTATACTGCAAAGTTCACACATCATTATCTTAAATTCCACAAAGTTTGGTGGAAATCAGACAAAAGACTTGGAAGTTGGTCCGGACAGACGGACAGACAGGCCGATTCCTATATACCACCCAAACTACGTTTGCTGAGGGTATAATAAAACTGACCACATGATATAACTGATCATGGAATATTGCTGATCGTGGCTTTAAACACCATAACCATATAAAACAGCAAGTTGGATTAATATAAATTAACTACATATGGCTAAAAAATACCGGTGTTTCAGCAAAAGCTACTGATACTAATATTCAGTGCCTACCCTTAATAGTTTTTGGATAATCACTGTTAACATGGTAAAAGTCAGATTCTTGTCCTATATTACCTAGGTAAAATAAAAAAAATAATAATAAAGTTTTCCCTACTTACCTACCCTATTTTTTAAAGAATGTTAGCTGAAACACCAGTATTTTTTTCTTTGGCCTATTATCACAACCTACATGAATATGTTTCTAGCTGCTCTTTGTTGTCTATTGCAGCTCTAGCCATGTTAAGAACATGATTCCAAGATGCTGGACATTCCTCACAGGAAAAATGTCTGGTAACCCAGCTGTACAAGATTTGAGAATTGGATTGGTCATCCACACTTCCTGTTTCACTAAAGTCTGATCCACTTGAATGTTTGGAAATCCAGTGAACATGTCTCTGATTCACTGACTGATCTGAATCACTTGAATGTTTTGATTCACCAGATAAATTGTGTCCCTTAGTATAATCACAATCTGTATTTTCTATGTTTTCAGCTTCTTTTAAACCTGAGCTCGCTTTCTGTGTAAATTGTAAAAATGAACCATCTAATGATTCACATTCTGTTTTCTGTACCGTTTGCCCAGTTTTCTTATTTTGTACCAGATTTGTTGGCGTAGAATACCTATTGAATTGTGTTTCACTGTCATTGATGGGAGATGATTCACGGCTCATTTGAGTACTTGCTAAACTTATTGGAGAAATATTCAAGTCATCTTTGAGTTTTTCTATCCTTTCAGGACTGCTTCTATGGCATGCAAGCTTTTCACGACTTTTTGACGACAATTGGTCATTTGACATTACTAGACCATCTGAAACATGTACATTATCGTGATGATATACCCTTTCTTGTTGAATACAAGTCTTTTTAGTTTCTTTGTTTGACATACAACCTTTTGTCATTATTTCCTGTTTTCTGTGTTTGTGGCGTGATATTTTCTTTCTTGGTGAATCAAGACTGATGCCACACAAATAGCACACTGTAAAGTCTTGTTTATGGGGAGATAAAACCAGACTGGAATATTCATCGGCAGATATCAATTTCACCCCTCCATCGTGTACATACTCAAAGTTTGCTTGTTCTAAGCCTTTAGGCCATGCAGCTGAAGAAATCCTAGCATAAAGATGCTGTAAGACAATAACACAGGATATATGTTAATATTTTCCCATTTTTTTAAATATTTTTGGTTAAAATAAGATCAATAATTCAAAAGATGAATGAGTGAGTAATTGATTAATTATTGTTTAAGGCCAAGTGAGCAATTCATCAGCTATAACCATGGCAAGAATAAGACACATTTAGATGAGATGATGTCTGACTATGTTCTAATCAAACCCGCCTAGTTGCATTTTCGTAGTGCTAACTTGTTGAAACAACAGTCTGTGGGTAGACATGGCACTCTACTCTGACATATTATTCTCATTCCAAGCCAACCAGTCATTGCTCTTACTTCTTAATGATGCATGCTAAACAGAGACACAGAAATACCAATTTCATAGTTTTTGGTTTGGCCTGATCAGGGCTCAAACTCTCTACCACACTTGAAGCGAACATGCATGCACATGGGAAGTTGTAGATAAGTATTATCTCAGTCGAGGGGTCTGGTTCAAAACGTGTAGACAAAATACTTTACCGTTATCAAGTCTTCTTCAATCAATGACTGACATATAAATGGCCTTTCAGCAAATCTGTTACGAAAGTCTAATGCTTGTAATACTTTCTCTCTGTAGTCACTGGTAACAAACTGACATCTTTGGCTAATAGTCTTCATGCCTGTGATAATACATTGGGTTCAATCACTAAAACTGTTATATTACAATGTTCTAAATTATTAAATTGTTCTCTCCTTAGGTTGAGCATGAAATAAAACACTGAAGAAGGCCTTGTGGCCGAAACAATTCATAAAAAGGCTTTTATTATAAATTATACATTTGTAATTTTTTTCTGTCATATACAGTTAGAGAACTCAATGATATCCATCGCAAACATATATATTGGTCTCCATATTTGTGAACATAACCCTGTGTATGATGAGTGGCTTATTGTGAACTTGATGTAGGATTGGCTTTGATTTATCATCAGTAGTCAAAATGTTTGGTATTCTTTGTTTTACTACCCGAGTCTTTTAATTTCTAGCAAATCAAAAAACATACAAACTAGCACATGCTCAGTAATAAAGTCTGTCATATTAGATATTGGATTTCTGTCAATTAATATTGGTTAGTTTTGGAGAGGATAATAATGAAATGCCAAAAAATCAAGACAGTAATCTGTTAGCAGGGCTTGACATTAGCAGTAGTCTGGTGGTCCGGAGAAGTAACAGTTTGGTACGGACTAGTGGATGGTCTATGTTGCTTGTCCGATGAGACAAGTACAAAATGAATAAAAACACCAAAATTTACAAATTGTTATAAAATTCGTCTCTACATAGGCAAGTTGTATTGTTATAAATTTTGTTGTTCAAAACATTTAAAGGTTAGATTTCATAAAAGACATACTACTGGTAGTAGTTAATTTTACATATTCAAATATACTATAGGATATTTTTATTGACCAATAAGATGTTTATTTTAAAGAAAGCAATCTATATACATGTATTGGTTTATCAATAAAAAAAAAATTGGACAAGAATTTCCTGTTTTCGGACAACTAAAACTTTGGGCTACTAGTTGGCAAAAAAGTTAATGTCCAGTCTTGTGTTAGACTTGAATTATTTAGGTTAGGTCAATGAAGAAGAGTTTGAAGATACCAAAGGAGAAATCATAATCCGTATATCCAAGAACAGACAACACAATGAACAAAAGGACAAACAATGATCTACAAAACACTACACATTAACTAATAGAGTCTAATTTGCAAACTAAGTTGAAACACAGTAAATTAATATATATAATTTTTTGTTCTCGATAATGTTACAATTGTTACCATGGGCCTGATGGACTAAATGTCCTGGACTGTCATGATGAACAAAGGTAGACCCACATGGTGACAACTGTAAACATGATTGGTCTTGGTATCTGACTTCTACAGCATCATCAGTGAACAGTGTCATTAACACAGGAACAGCCATTGTGTATGTTGTTAAAATCTAGCTATAACCTGTACAAATATAAATTACAGAGTTAGTGACATGTCTTCTTATCATCAAATTTATATATATGTACCTAACAATTTTATAGTTACTAGTGATAGGTATTGATCACATTTTCCAAATCGATGATCGTTATACAATACCAACATCAACTGAAGATTGATAATCGGTGCCAATTACAAAAATGTACCTACAGGGACATTTGTAGCAATTTATTTTGACGAGTACAGAAGACATTTCTAAAACTTTTGGTGAGACCCATTATTGTAAAAATCTAAAATTTGAAAACTTTTGCGAGTCCCAACTGACAATGGGGAGTTACAAAAATGTAGCACTCGTCTACAGTAGACGAGTAGCAAGGATCTCTGTACCTACTAAATGTACATTGTACAAAAAATGTATTTAGATTACCAACTATAATTACTCAAATAATCTGATTTCAAGAGTCAACAAATGAGTTAAATAAATTTGTATATATTGCATAAGAACACACTTCAAAGAATAAATTTGTTTTTTCATTTGTTGTGGTTGCTGGTGATTTCAAAATATACTGATCGAAACATTCCCAATCTTAGTAACCATTTTTTATTGTTGAAATATTGCTGTTAAATAGATTTGATTTATTGTGTTTAAATAGACTATGTTATAACTATTTATATTTTATTCATGAACACTGAGATTTATTACTGATGATTGTATTCAGAATGGACTGCTACAGTTTAATTTGCAAACATTACACTACAGTAAATGGGTATTTAATTGATATAAAATAAAATAGGGTGATTTTGTGATGACATACAATGACGTATATCAGATTATATTATAATCAAACTGAAAGATACGACACAGTTTTCCCTAGTTTAGGAAATGGGGGACTATCCTGCCCCAGAGTACGATGTCGAAGAGCAGAAAATGTCTTCGAAGTCAATGCAAATTCATGAATGTCAGAGAGATTTAAATTTCCTTTTAAACTTCAAACAATTACCGGTAAATAAATTTCAGCATGAATTGATCTTCGACTTAACAATAATACAAATGTCAAATGACCAGGGCCATAACTAGGGGTTTATTACAGGGGAGGCAGAATATGGGGACTGTCGGTTCAAGCCGAAAATTGTGACATCTAAAAAAATGTCACATACAAATAACAATCCTGGCTTCAGGTGAAAAATGTCGTGGTCGATGACTAAAACTAGTTGAAGTTGGTAGTTACGGCACTGATGACGCACAATGTACATCTTACTTGTTTTATAAAAACATGTATTTTTTGTTTATGTTTACATTTTCATGCTTTCCGCCATCTTCAAACCGAAACAAGCAAGAACCTGAACATAATTTTGACCAATCAGATTAAGCGACACTGATCGGGTTTAATCAACTTTCGAAGGGGTCGGTTTAAAACCATTACAGGTAAAATCAGGACAGGTATTTTCAGTACGTTTATAGGTATAACTTTTGTACGGAATAAGATATTTTCATGATGTAAACTCCATGATAAAGAAGTGATTAAAGGCTTTAATTTGATATGAGTTATTAATTTTTTTTTTACATTTGATACCCTAAATCGTGGCAGGACAGTATTTTTCAATGGCGGAAATGACGGTAATATCAAAATATTTGTTTTGATCACATATAACTCTTTTAAATCAAATGTCTGTCAAATAAATTTACACCATTTTAAAGCTTATATCTCAAGGATTAATATGATAATAGGTGTTACCTAACTTGGGACGAAGTCCAATAATTATATACCATATATACAAAAGACTGCCCAGTCGTGCTAATGTGGCTCACGGGTCACTGTGAGTAGCATGTGTAGTCACGTGAACAGATACGGTGTTGAAAAAACAGTTGGTACTCATAAAATATTGATAAATGCAATAAAATTGTATGTTTGTCTTCAAGAAATATGATAGACAAAACCATGTGTGATGTTTTATGACGAAATATCTCCGATTCCTATGTAAATTTACAAGTTGGAAGGAGAAATACCCACAGGTAATTTTAGCGATGTATTTTTATCTTGGACAATAATGAGCGTCCTGATTGGATGACCGATTTAAAACACACTGAATCCGCATGGTTTAGCAAGGTTACTCAGGTCAATAGTTTATAACTATAGAATCTTGACAATGTAAAGGAAAGATGCTATGTTATATTTATTCATTTGTTTGATTCTGGAATATTGTTGATCATTGATTTAAACAAGAAAAAAGGAAAAAAAGGGGGTGAATTTTACAGTTAAATAAATGTTATGTTTCGACAGTTTAAAGAGAAAAATATGATGAAAAATTGAAATAAAAACAAAGGACCGAACTTTAAACAAAACATGCCAAGAAATTGCCTCCGGTGAAATTTTGCAAACACCCCACTGAGCCAATATTACATGGATGATTACCATCACCTACTAATCTATGATAACTGTTGACCTAGTGCTATGTGGAGATTGAAGCAATTCACACAGCTGTACATAGTAATCAATATATTTATAAATCTGAAAGTTTGACCTTAGATCAGNTTTTTTAAGTTATTAATATGAAATATTGACACCCACACTTGCCTTTTGGACAGCACATTTCTGTGTCCACACTTGCCCTCAGGCAACATTTGTATTAGAAAAAAATATTAATATGACATGAACAAGTTTCTATATATCAATCATAATATTATTTATCTGTACATAATGCATTTTCTGCTTTGCATATAGATTAACTATACAAAGAAATAAGACGTTTAGTTATAACAAGCAATACCACTCCTGTGGTGAATACTCGCATAATGTGCGGTAGATCGTTGTTTCGATCAACGATCTGATCAAACCAAAGACTATAAAATTAATATTGGCACATGGCGTAAAAGAATAAAGGTAAAGACTAGAGTTGAATCGTAATCAGCATAATTCCTTCATTGCATGGGATAGAAGTCATGAAGTTTTCCATGAATATAAGCTACCTTACATCTGTCCAGTGTATGGAATAGGTTTCAAAGTGTTATCCATGAAAATAAACTACCTTACACCGTTCAAACATAAGCATAAGCATCTGAGGTTTGCCGAGCTACCTCGCATTCTTTCATTTCATGGTTCATGAAAAGTAGCTACCTAACCTTTCTTCATTGTATGGGATAGGAGTCATGACGTTTTTCATGAAAATAAGCTACCTTACATCTGTTCAATGTATGACACAGGTTTCAAAGTGTTATCCATGACAATAAACTACCTTGAACCTTTCAAACATAAGCATAAACATCAGAAGTTTGTCTATGAAAATTAGCTGCCTCGCATTCTTTGATTTCATGGTCCATGAAAATTAGCTATCTGACCTCTCTTCATTGGAGTCAAGACGTTATTAGCTCCTTTGCATCTGTTCAAAGTATGGCACAGGTTTCAAAGTATTATCCATGCAAATAAACTACCTTGCACCATTCAAACATAAGCATCTGAAGTTTGTCTATGAAAATTAGCTACTTCTCATTCTTTCATTTCATGGTCCCTGAAAATTAGCTACCTAACCTTTCTTCATTGCATGGGATAGGAGTCATGACGTTTTCCATGAAAATAAGATACCATAATTACATCTGTTCAAGGTATGACACAGATTTCAAAGTGTTATCCATGAAAATAAACTACCTTGCACCATTCAAGCATAAGCATAAGCATCAGAAGTTTGCCCATGAAAATTAGCTACCTCGCATTCTTTCATTTCATGGTCCATGATAATTAGCTACCTAACCTTTCTTCGTTGCATGGGATAGGAGTCATGACGTTTTCCATGAAAATAAGCTACCTTACATCTGTTCAATGTATGACACAGGTTTCAAAGTGTTGTCCATGAAAACAGCCTACCTTGCACCATTTAAACATAAGCATCAGCAGCTTGTCCGTGAAAATTAGCTTCCCCGTATTCCTTCGTTGCATGGGATAGGAGTCATGACGTTTTCCATGAATATAAGCTATCTTACATCTGTTCATTGTATGACACAGGTGTCAAAGTGTTATCCATGAAAATAAACTACCTTGCACCATTCAAACAAGCATAAGCATCAGAAGCTTCCCATGAAAACTAGCTACCTCGCATTCCTTTGTTGCATGGGATAGGTGTCATGACGTTTTGCATAAAAAAATAAGCTACCTTACATCTGCATGTTCAATGTATGACACAGGTTTCTTTCAAGGTGTTATCCATGAAAATAAACTACCTTGCACCGTTCAAGCATAAGCATAAGCATCTGAAACTTGTCCATGAAAATTAGCTACTCGACATTTCTTCATTGCATGGAATAATAGTCATAGATTTTTCCATGAAAATATACTACCTTACATCTGTTCAATGTTAGACACAGGTTTCAAAGTGTTATCCATGAAAATAA
>MJUT01040567.1:311515-352882 GCA_002080005.1 Gigantidas platifrons | reverse complement strand
TTCTTATAAGAATTCGAGAAATTAACAATGAATTACCAATAGATGAGCTTACTTTATCACTTGACAATGAAATTCTCAATGATGAAAAAAATAAACAATGTTTTTGCAGCTTCTAAAATTCATTCAAGACACAGGTCGTTTCACGGTCACCATAAATTGACTATACTGTTTGATAAGGTGTTTTGATGTTTTAATTCATTGTTTACCGTTCGCGACTGACCTCGAAAGCTTATTTCTATTATTCTTTATTTTCTTTTTGTTTACAACAGTATGCGATAATGAAGAACTCATCTTTAATACAATATTATANTAAGACTCCGAGGCGCGGACATCAGAAATAAAAAAATAAATAGAAAACAGTAGATAGTAAATAACAAAAAATAATAAAAAGGAAAAATTAAATTAAAACATGCAAAGTAAACATTGCGCCTATCGGAGTCTTATATTGTAGGACTAGTGCTACAAGAAATGTCCCAGGTTTTTGTTTATACTCGGGTCTTTTTGATTGGTTACTTTTAAAATCCGTGTCAGTTCATTAGTCCGAAGGGTCAATGGTCCGAAGGGGTCAATAGTCCGAATGGTCAATGGTCCGAAGGGTCAATAGTCCGGAGGGTCGATAGTCCGAAAGGTCCGAGCAAAATCGAGACTACAAAATGTATCAAAAAAATATAGAATTGCATAAAACATTGATAGAAATGGTTGCCACGTTTTCTCGTGTAATAATATATCCTTTTCGACATTTTGCATGACATTTGTTTTTCTATCGCATGACGAATACAAACTTTTAAAGACTTTACACACAATAACATGCAATTTCGTGGCTTGTCCTTTTTATCCTTTGTATATTTTGAGGCTAATTATGAACTAATGGTAATTTTTGGACAACTTGCCTTTCGTTGTATATATGCCTTGCAATGTCGAATAACATACTTTTGACCTGTCGGTACACCCTACGTATTGATAGAGTTTTCTTTGAGAAGGGAATTTGTCTTTTACAAATACATTTGTAAAAGAGCATCGGTTATCTTGTTCAAATAGGTATTTTTGTTATATATTGACTGCTTGATTATTTTGTGACATTGTGTTGAAAAGAGAAAATAAAACTTTTATGTTGCTTAAATGCCGGCAAAATATATCCTCAACAGTAATCCTACACGTATAAGTATCTTACTTGCATTTTACCAATGTATTTCTGAAGACTAATTAATAAATTGGCGATACTTCTCAAACCTTTTAGATCACTACTGACGAAAGTCGAGAGGACTATAGTTTTACACTCCGTCCACGTCCGTCAGTCCGACCATTTACTTTGTAATGCCTTAACATATTGACTTGATATTTAGTAAATGATTTTATCATTATACAATTATTGACTTTTAATGAGGTCTACTCATGACTATGCGGACCTGATCAATGATTGATTGACCGAGGCCAACGGCCGAGGTTAATCAATCATTGACCAGGTCCGCATAGTCATGAGTAGACTGAAATTAAAAGTCAATAACTGCTTTATTAAATAATAAGGAATTTATCAAACTTAATAATTGTTTTATCATTTTTTCAATATTATTATTTAAATATTAAAATTTTGAAATTTTATGAAAACTTTGAAATTTTTTCAGCTTTTTGAAAATTTTATCATTTAGAAATTTATTGAAAATTTTTAAATCTTATGAATTTTTTAGAAATTTTATGAAGATTTTGAATTTTTTTTGAAATTTTGATCTTTTTTGAAATTTTCTGAATGAGTAAGACACAATTTGATTGGTCGACACAACTGGAATCTTATGTTTGTTTGGTTAGTGGGCAAGCCCGAATATACATCACGCAAGGTATACTCACTGCACGTGAGGTGTACTCACTCTGAGGTAGAGTTGAGAAAATGCTGTTTAGGCCAATCAGAAAAAAGCACAATTCCTTATCATTTTAAACTGAAAAAAAATCCGCGAAATGTTATTGACGACTTTGGAACATAACCAACATGACGTCATTGGCGTCATATGAAGACTTCCAGTTTGAAACGTAAAGATTAGACGTTATTTGGCTTCGTGTACGCTTCAAGTTTGATACAATTTAACTAAAATAAGTGTTCAATGTAAGCTTTTTAATCTTTTTAAACAATATATATCGGGGACCAAACTCCGGACAGTTTTCGTATCCGCTACCGAACATGGTTAATAGCTGGAAGTAGTAAATAAACTTTATTGTACTATAGCTTTAGCTTGCACATTTTGTTCATGTGCGATGCTTTATTCACGAGAAAAGCCGTCATTAGTTTTATACATCATACAAATTATAAACATTGTCGGTCATCTTTGTTTATGGTTGTCAAGGACTACTTCACGCTCTATCTCGCGATATTTTGAACAGGTTCCACTTCTCACGAGAGCTGCAACTTGATTTTTTTGTCTACATCCTTGTACCCGTTCTTGATTTTATTTATACAATATGTCGTTTTTAGTACTTTGATACTCGTGCCCCTACAAGAGCATTTTTTTTTACTGCATCGATTTTTTTTTGCAGAAATCCACTGTAGCTTAGTCTGGTTCTCGTGACCCCTCGGATTTTGTTGTTGTTAGAGGGGTCACGAGTACCAGATTAACTGTAGCTGTACATGTATTGCTTCCGGTATGTCATTTCCGGTGCATGAAAATTTACTCATTAGTATATAGAAAAAAATTGCTATTTCAACCATAGTTGGGACTTCGTCCCATAATAATATGCATAGTTTATTATTTTTGGATAAATACTTTTTGAGAAATCGTGGCAGGACTGGAAAATTGAGATATAAGCTTTAAAATGGTGTAACATTTTTTTTTTTTTTTAAACTTGTATCAAATGAAAGCCTTTAATCTCTTCTTTATTATGGAGTTTACATCATGAAAATATCCCATTCCGTTCAAAACTTATACATATAAACGTACTGAAAATACCTGTCCTGGTTATACACCGACCCCTTTCGGAGTACCTTTGCTTCTTCTGTCCTTAACTCTTTACTTAGCAGGATATAGTACTTTCATAAACAACTGCCCGCAATAAAGTGTATCCCAATATGTTTATTTACCATTTTCTAATCTTATTTAATGACAGTGTATTATGATTGAGTTGTCTTTCTTTTTATGATCTTAAAAAAAATGTATAGATTGGTGAATGTGATGGATATTTTCACTTTAGTCAGTAAATGACCATCTACATGTACTATTTAGGCATTCTACCAGAAACCGATCGGTGTGCATCACACTCGCTCGAAACTATGTTCACTACCCGTTTCAAAACTACATGTACAACTCATGTTTGAAAATCCGAATTCAAATAAGATAATTGTCTTGAATATTGCCAGTCACAGACTTTTCAAAACTGTTGGCGTTAAGAAAGATGAAATAGGCAAACGTTCATTTCTTAAATTTTCGTTTGTCAACAAAGGTCTGTGATACTCCAAAGCAACCGAATAAATATGTTCATGAATGAAGCGAATATACTCTGCTTACTATGCAGTAAAGACAAAGAAAATATTGAACACTTCATCCTGGATTGCGAACGATTAGGAGAAGCCAGAAAGCCAATACTCCAAGAAATAAAAGAAATATTAAATGATTAAGAAACCAGTTGGAAATGCTTATCACAAGACACAAAAATCCAGCTATTACTGGACATCTGTAATCAGTGAACTTAAACCCAGCCAATGTAGCGAACATAGAATACTCTTCTCGACGTCTCATGTTCCAACTCCACATGCTTCGACAAACAAGAATATTGAACATGCAGGGAACCATTAAGCAGCAGGGCTCCAGATAATACAGTCCGCATATGCTATGATTAAGTTTCATATACAGTTGAGGGGCCGATGAACTGTTTTTATAACATTTGCAACAATGTCTGTGAAATTTAACCAAACGACCAGCACGTTTTAAGTAGTCGTTAACAATTACCGTGTGAACAGAATATGTTAAGGGACCGACCATTTAACTTGCAAAAAAGGGGGGGGGGTTATGGTTTTTGTTTTCATTCAGAATTTTTTTGTTCGGACAACACAAGAGTTAGAATATTTTTATTATTTTTGTTGCGTGACGCGCGAAATTTTTTCCAGAATTTAACATTAGGTTATATGAGAAAAACTCTGAATCAGATTATTTTTTTTCCTCCACCAAAATCAGAATATTTTTTTCAGCAACATTGGGAATCAGAATTTTTTTTTAGGAAAAGACCATAACCCCTCCCCCCCCCTCCCCACCCTCTTCAAGTTACATGGTCGTTCCCTAAGTGAAGTGACTATGACATTTTAAATAACTTAAAAGTTATATTTTATTCGTCAAACATGAAAATCAATTGAAGAGATTTTTTTTATCTTTTATCAGTAAATATTTTAAAACATAAGGGCCAACTGAAGTGTCATTTTTGTCTTTAGTTAGGTACATACATCCAGTGTTGATAATATTAGTGTACAAAGGATTTTATAATTCATAGTAATGGATAATGGAGGAGGGAGTGCACATCATTGTAATTAGAGGCACTGTTCTACATACACAGTATGGTTCTCCTTGAAAGGGGGTTGAAGATACAAAGGTAAGGTAAGGTTAGTCGAGCGACACACTGATGGTAAACTTACAAATTGACAGATAAGTTAGAATGTGTTAGTCGAGCGACACACTGATGGTAAGCTTACAAATTGACAGTAAGAATGTGTTAGTCGAGCGACACACTGATAGTAAACTTACAAATTGACAGATAAGTTAGAATGTGTTAGTCGAGCGACACACTGATGGTAAGCTTACAAATTGACAGTAAGAATATGTTAGTTGAGCGACACACTGATGGTAAGCTTACAAATTGACAGTAAGAATATGTTAGTTGAGCGGCACACTGATGGTAAACTTACAAATTGACTGTAAGAATGTGTTAGTCGAGCGACACACTGATGGTAAGCTTACAAATTGACAGTACGAATGTGTTATTCGAACGACACACTGATGGTAAGCTTACAAATTGACAGTAAGAATGTGCTTACAAATTGACAGTAAGAATGTGTTAGTCGAGCGGCACACTGATGGCAAACTTACAAATTGACAGTAGGAATGTGTTATTCGAGCGATACACTGATAGCAAAATTACAAATTGACAGTAAGAATGTGTTAGTGGAGCGACACACTGATGGTAAACTTACAAATTGATAGTAAGAATGTGTTATTGGAGCGACACACTGATGGTAAACTTACAAATTGACACTAATAATGTGTTAGTCGAGCGGCACACTGATGGTAAGCTTACAAATTGACAGTAAGAATGTGTTAGTGGAGCGACACACTGATGGTAAGCTTACAAATTGACAGTAAGAATGTGTTAGTCGAGTGGCACACTGATGGTAAGCTTACAAATTGACAGTAATAATGTGTTAGTGGAGCGACACACTGATGGTAAACTTACAAATTGACAGTAAGAATGTGTTAGTCGAGCGGCACACTGATGGTAAACTCACAAATTGACAATAAGAATGTGTTAGTCGAGCGGCACACTGATGGTAAACTTACAAATTGACAGTAATAATGTGTTAGTCAAGCGGTACACTGATGGTAAACTTACAAATTGACAGTACGAATGAGTTATTCGAGCGACACACTGATGGTAAACTTACAAATTGACAGTAAGAATGTGTTAGTGGAGAAACACACTGATGGTAAACTTACTACTAGTAATTGACAGTCAGAATGTGGTATTGTTTATACATATGGCACAAATAAATGACAAATAATAGAAAGCATGATATGTATGCAAATTTAGTTGACGGATCTAAAGAGGGGGGGGGGGGGGGGGCGGCTCATGCAGGATTCTGTCATCAAACACCTGTGACGTAGCTAGGTTTTGTTGAAGTAAAATATCCACTGAATGTGTTTGTTTTTAAAACTTAAATAGATGAATACACTCAACGTGGATCCAAATATCTGAATATTTCTTTCATAGAATTTCATACTTTATTTTATAGACTTCCGAAAAATGTACTTTGTGGCCATTTTATTAATGTTATAAAAATATGCGACATGGTAATACTGAAATATGTGTAAATGTTAAAAAAAAGTTCCTTTCACCCCTTTCATTTCCCATTGATATGTGTTTTCCCTGGACAATGTAATGCCAAGTCTATTCGAATTGTTCAGGTATATTAACTAAAGACTGCTCTCCAGTTGAGCTCAAAGCGATTGACCACAATTGCTTATTGAATGCAGATAACGTTATATTACTTTCAGAAACATCACAATGTCTACAACACAGTCTTGATAATTTGCAATAAATGGGGGACTAGAACCTAATATAAAAGAAAACAGAAGTCTTAATATTTGATAAAACTGAATTGATTTTAACTGCAAATACAATACTATTGAACAGCATGTGAAATTGTTAGAAATCATACTTATTTAGGTGTTATGCATCTCGGGTAAATTTACCGATGGGAAAAAAATGGATAAGTATTAAGAACGTAGATCTAATTTAGTGCACACGACGCGTGGCTGGAATAACCTTCATCAGGTCCGCTTATATGCAAAGAGTTGGAAAACCAAATAATTTATGGCTTTAAGCACCAAAAATCAATCAATCAATCAACCAAATAATTTATGGCTTTAAACACCAAAAATCAAACAATCAATCAACCAAATAATTTAAAAGTCTTTTGGAGCAAGTAAACCAAATGGTCTTTAACATGACAGGTTTCGTCTAACAAATAGCCCATATTAAACTCAATTCCGGAAACAAAGTAAATTTACACACAAATAGGTAGTTGACCTTATTTCATATACAATTATACGTCATTTTGTAAATACTTACAATTATTTGGTAGTTTTATGTAAATGATTTATCACTAACTCTCGACAACAAGACATATATACTAACTAGTAAATGGGTAAGTGTGAAGGACAATTATACTTTTATTTTTTATATGATTTTTCTTGTTAATTAAGTATGAATTCCTCATTCTATTTTTCACATGCTATACATTGTATGTTCTAATTGTGATAACATTCCGTTAAAATCGTCCATTAGCTTAGTAAGTATAGGTCATTCATTAAGGTTTGACATTCAAAAGTTGTTTACCTTTTCAAGCTGTATGTCTGATTATATTTGAGGCACTAGAGCGCTATAATCTTCGTAAATACCAGTGAAATTTCAAAAGTATTAAAATTTATATACTTTTGAAACCTCTTTCCCGGTTTGCTCCATAGTTTGAACGGCGCAAAAGCTACATTATTCGAGATACAATTTTTAATTTATGTATTAGTTCTGTTAAAAATAAATGTACGAACTTGACCCCAAATGAGATCTTTTCATTGGCTATTGTCGGCATTTTAACAGCCGATGTGTATACAGAAAATATGTTGTAAGCTGTAGTTATGTATGAAGTTTATTTATAGCTACACTGACCTCAAATGAGATCTTTTCATTGGCTATAAATCTGTTAAAAGCCGTAGTTATGAATGAAGTTTATGTATAGCTACACAAAAAATCAATAAATACACAGATCAACTTATATTGGTCAATGCATTGGGTTTAGCACACAAAACAATACATTTTTATGGAATCAAGTTCGTACAAAAATATTATCAGTATTAAAATGGGAGACATTGACATTTAAAAGGTAGTGAATCAATTGTACGGTTCCAGCTTCGCTATGTCTCCCATTTTAAGGCTGATAATATATATTGTTCCATTCGTATATTAAAACGGGCCGTCGTGGCCGTGATCGCATGGTAGTTGGATTTACAACTACCTATGTGATCAGTGCCTATCACCAGTTCACCACTGATGTTTTGAGTTCGAATCTCGATCAGGGCGAGGTGTATGTAACATTAAGTGATAAAGTTTGTGACAGTTCGGTTGTTTACCCCGGGTACTCCGGTTTCCTTCAATAAAACTGACCGCCACGATATAGTTGAAATAGTGTTTAAAGTGGCGTTAAACACCATCAAGCAAACAAACGTATATTAAAACACAAAATCAATAATTCATCTCTAATTTGCAATTCGTTTATCAGGTATTCACCCAGACCTTTCATTATAAGCAATGATAGCTATCATTAGCGGCACCAGAAAAGTTCGAAGATACCAAAGGGGGTATTCAAAAGCCGTAAATCGAAAGACAGACAATACAATGGCCAAATGAATCAGAACAAAACGACAAACAACGATCTACAAAACATAACAAAGAAAACTAAAAGTCGAGTTAAGCGAACCTCACTAAAAACCGGGGGTGAACTCAGGTGCTCCGGAAGGGTCAACAGTTCCTGCTGTGCATTTTGCACCCATCATATTACTCTTGTTACAAACCCTATGTATAAGCCAGGAATGAGAAAAGGACAGGATTGTGATAACGATAAACATATGCGTGGTCAGTTGTGACACATAATACTCCGTACCGATAAAACATCACATTCAGTCAGACATTCTATTATCCACAACAACAGTCATTCATTTCCACTATGATTATCCGCCGCACTAACTATCTATGCAGACCTATCATGGTATCCGCTTCATCAGCTGCTATTCATGTAGACCTGTTAACGGTTCGCCGTTTTCAAGTAAGTCTGTTGAGTTATGCAAGCGCGTTACTTCCTATATTGTCAGTAGTCTTGTGAAGTGCATAATAACTAACATAGTGTTTCTTTAATTCATTAAATACATTTACGAAATGAAAGTTTAAACAGTGATGGTCAACAATTCCGCCAAAATCAACAAAACGGCTTTGGACAGGCACAAAAAAATATACAATAACAGCAAATTTGCATGAACAATCAAGCTTGTATATAATGAAAGAGTTATTTTATTGTCTTTTATAGAGGAATGTCATTCCTTGATACATGTATTGTGGTAATTATAGTGTTATGTTTATGTGAGTATTTACACTGATAGAATAATATTTAATTTCATAGTCACTTACAAATATGTGGAAAGGGTTAGGGTTATGGTATTTAGTGCCACTTTCAGCAATTTCTCAGTTATATCATGGTTATATGGAAAGGTAAGAGAGTGAATGATTTATATATTAAACACCATACAAATAGGGTGTACTCTCATGGCGAGAAAAACTTAACTTTTAATTAGAACATGACGACGTCCTCGTTGTATTGCGAGACCAACAAACTTAGTTGGATCGTTATTGTACCATATCACTTTCAACAGTCCACTGGGATATATTATCCCGACTACGAGCCAAGAAGGCTTTGCCTCTGCTAATTAATTTTAACATGCTTAGTAATGGAGCAATTGGTAATTTAACAGTATTTTGTATGCATGACTTCATGGTAATTGAATCCAATAACTACAGCACTCAAGATGATAACACTGATCATAACAAAACCCAAGTTGTAAGGAAGAGAAACATTAACAATCACTTTGACAATGGTTAAACACAACACACTAATTAAAAGGTTTCTATTTGAATGCTTTGGTTACTATAACCTGGCAGAGTACTCGGAGTACACAGAAAATATTGTAAGACAAAGTATTTCACAGAAGGCTGCTAATTTATGGAAGTATTCCTTTTTCAGAGAGGGATACATTGCCAAGAAACTATCCATTTTTGCAGAGGATTGCTATTGGAAAGTAGATTACGTCCTTTCCACATAGATTTACAATTTTCAGAAATAGAATTGCATTTTTACCGAGGACACCTATTGTAGTGCAATGTCCTCCAATTCCACATAGGTCTACATTTGTCAAGCAAATAACTAGCTTTTCGCAGAGGACAACTATTGTCAGGCAAATTACTCCCTTTTTACAGAGGACAACTATTGTCAGGCAAATTACTCCCTATTTACAAAGGACAACTATTGTCAGGCAAATTACTCCCTTTTTACAGAGGACAACTATTGTCAGGCAAATGACTCCCTATTTACAAAGGACAACTATTGTCAGGTAAAGTACTCCCTTTTTACAGAGGACAACTATTGTCAGGCAGATTACTCCCTTTGTACAATGGATAGCTATTGTCTGGCAAATCGATTCCCTTTTTACAGAGGACAACTATTGTCAAGCAAATTACTCCCTTTTTACATAGGATAACTATTGCCAGGCAAATTACTCCCTATTTACAGAGGAAAACTATTGTCAGGTAAATTACTCCCTTTTGACAGAGGACAACTATTGTCAGGCAAATGACTCCCTTTTCACAGGGGACTACACTTGTCAGGAAATGTATTCCCTTGTCACAGAGGTGCACTATCCAGTACACCTTTTCCAGCGAGGACTACAATTGCCAGAAAAATGACTCCTTATTCATAGATGATTGCTATTACCACTGTGACCTACTATTGGCTGGACAGACACATGTACTGAGAAGCCAAACTTATCAAAGTAGGAATTGTATGGTCAGATTCATTAAGTGATTAATTAATGCGAAATGTCCGTATCTCATCTTATTGTAGGCATTGGATTTATCTTTTAAATTTCCTGGATTTTTTTTCTAATATCTCCACATTATCCACATAAAACCGATTTTAAAATGTGACATTATATATACGTTATATAACGTCACTATAAAATATGCAGTAGTAATTTTAGTTATTATAACTAGAAATGATCTTATATTTAGCTCTCTGTCTGGATCGTAAATCAGTGATAGACTCTTCCGGAGCACTCGCGCTTCAACTCCGGCTTTTAGAAGGTCTCGTGTTGCTTAATGTTTAGTTTTCTCTGTAGTGTTTTGTAGATTGTTATTTGTCCCTTTGTCATTTTTCTTTATGGCATTACGTTGTCTCTCCTTCTTCGATTTACGGATTAGGATTACCCTTTGGTATCTTTAAACTCGTTTTAATAATTAAGATTTATACTATAGGATTAGATATATTTGGTATATTTATTGTGAATGTTGTAGCTTCCAATGACCAAACACAACCGCCATTACGATCCATATGATAAGACATCTTCTTAGAAATATTAATACAAAATTATTCTCAGTTTGTATAACTTAAGGGAAAGAAAGCAAAACGGATGTAAGAAGACTTTGAAGATACCAAAGTGGTAATCAGAATCTGTAAATCGAAGGACAGACAAAACAATAGTCAAAAGAAAAGTGAGAAAACCGGGAGTGAACTCAGGTGCTCCGGAAGGGTAGGCAGTTCCTGCTCCACGCGTGGCACCTATGTTGTTGCTGTATCCATTGTCTTGCTATGTCCATGTATAAGTTGTTTCAGTTGTTCCGATGACAATTGAGGATAATGTTGTGTATTCCTGGGGAAAATGGACGCCATGGACTTCTTGTAGTGTAACGTGTGGACCTGGATCAGTACAGAGGTCTAGATACTGGTACGATAAAAATGGCACAAAAACAACTGCAACATATGTTCAACGCTCAAGTTGTTTTCTGACTACAAAATGCCCAAGTGAGTACATAATTATTACAATGGTCGACGTGTGTTAATTGTACATGTCTAATAAAGTAGTAAACATCTTTTGTTTTATAATATGAATGTTTAACAAGAGTAGAATATGATGTAGCCATTGGACATTTTGTATTGCAAAAAAGAACATACATGAATTTATTATGAAATGAAGCACAATTTACATGAAATTTTATAAATTTTAACGCATTAAAAATGAATCATATATGCAGTGGAATGCCTTTTATATCATTTATTTGTTATCAATTCAAAAAGCAGAGATGACACAATCTGTTTTTGTAGTAAACGGAGGTTGGGCTATGTGGTCATCAATGTCCGCCTGTTCGGCAGCATGTGGAAAAGCACAAATGACAAGAACACGGGAATGCTCCAACCCCAAACCAGCATATGGTGGTATAAGATGTATCGGCTCTAAAATGGAGGAGACAGACTGCAATCTGTTACCATGTCCACGTAATTGATTAAATTGTAAAATATTTCAAATTATCGTAGAATTTAGATTTTCAATATAAAAAAAAAATGTTAAATTAAAAGTTTTATGGGAAACATTATCTATGAAATACTATGCAAATCACCTTTATACATTTGTGAAAGGGATTGAGACTATTGTAGATGTTCAATCTGTATCAGAGAGATAGTCAAAGTATGGCATATCTTAGCGAGAATGTGTAAATAATAGAAAAGCTCAAGAAACAAAACAAAAAGATAACATGCGAATCATTTCTATAAAAAAAAAGTTCAAACAGTTTCTATATTATATAGTGGAATTGAATAAACAATTTGTGATATTGAATTTGAAGATGCTATGTCAATCAACATCATATGTCGGCTGACCGTTCATATAATAAGTAGAACTTTACTGTTCAAATCTGTTTGAGAAGTAAAACGACTGCTTTCTCTTGTTATATGCATTCACAGTCTTACAGAGATCACAAAGAACTATTATATACATTTTGGTATAAATTGGTCAATGGTTAATGGTAATTTCATCCAAGCATTTAATTCTACAGGTGTCTTCATGTTCTGTTGTAGCACGGTTCTATAAATTAAATTAAACAACTTTATTGTGTATCCTCTTCTTAGCTTTACCCGTAAATTTCGACATCAGAAAATGTAGAGGAGACGACACATTTTGGTGTAGCAGTAAACGAATGTGTGTGACAAAGCCACAGCGTTGTGATGGGTTGGTACAGTGCCATGATGGCAGCGATGAATATCTATGTAACAAAGGTATGATCAAAACATATTTAGCTTTTTCAAGTCAGTAGGTCGTTAGATGGAAAAAGGGGGTGGGGGTGCTGCATCATATATCTTGCTACTAAGGATTAGATTAGAATAGGTATAGCGATTATTTACTTTAGAATATATGATTAGGTCGTTCATTTCAGACTAAATATATGAAAAACTCTCTAATACCAAGAGTGCCACTAGTGGAACAGGAACTGCCCACCCTTCCGGAGCACATGAGTTCACCCCCGGTTTTTAGTGGGGTTTGTGTTACTAGATCTTTAGTTTTTATATGTATGTTTTCTAGATCGTTGTTTGTCCATTTGTACTTTTTTTATTTGGCTATTGTGTTGTCTGTTCTTCAAACCCTTTTCACTAAGAGAGCAGTTTGGGCCCATACAACTAGCTTAACTCCGCCATCTGTTATTGAATTACCTGTACCAATTTAATCCTGACAGTAAGTTACTACAATCAATGTGTTTTCCATCATTATATAAAGCCAAAAACATGGTAATTCATTTGTTTTTCATTTTTATTAAAATATTAAGAAGATGACTGGCAATAAACTATATGGTTAAACTATGGATATAAAATAATGAATGGATAACCAATCAAATCCCACCATTTCTTGTCAAGTATTGGAGTTATTCCATAGATAATATTGACGTATTTAGACCTCTCTTGAAAACAAACTAATATTCAATATTATCAATTTTTTACCCTTGTAGATAATTTGCATACAACCGTAAATGGCTTACACTCTTCATGGGGAGAGTGGACGCCTTTAACCCATTGTTCCGTGACGTGTGGCTATGGAACTATACAGAAGACGAGATATTGGTACAACGAAAATGGAACCAGGACAAATCAAACCTATGTACAAAATACAAGTTGTTACAAAACATGTCCAAGTTAGTACAAAGATTTTTAATTTTAGGTAATCTGAGCAGGTAGCACACGATATAGTCACAGTGTGTCTCCAAAACTTTTACTTTATCTTTTTCTTTTTTTTTCTTTTTTTGTATTGTCTTAATATGTCTTCAAATTACATTTAATTATTACAAATCATATGTGTATTTTATGTTCTTTAATTTGTAAATGATTATTCTGCTCAGTACTGGGTTCCATGATTGGAAAATAAAATATCTTGTATCTTGTATCGATATATTAAGATATTAAAACATATATTTATGCACTAGTATGATAAAACGTGATGTGGCAAAAATGGAAAAAAAAATACCTCAAATATGCATAACAGTAAAAATAATAATTGCAAATATCTACATGCCACATGAAAGTGTATAAATTTAAATAAAGGCCCCTTTGTTTTATTGTTCCCACAACTTTAAATTATTTGGCTTTTCCAATTTGTAGATTTTGAGCCTACCTGATGATGGTTGTTCCAGAAACACGTCGTACACGCTGGATTTGATATCTACGTTTTTATTACTTAAATATATGATAATCTATGAAATATTGAAAACAAAGCTGAATAAAATAAATTAAGCTTAATTCTGTTAATGAGATATATACCCATGACTTCCTAAATTCACAGTTTTTTCAAGAATTGTGTATATTAGTATACAAGCCATTCTTAATTGCTAAATATATTTCCTATATACTCAGTCAATGGTGAATGGACCAGATGGTCTCCCTATTCAGACTGTTCAGCGCCATGCGGACCAGGAGTAAAATCAAGGTCACGTACATGTACTAACCCAAGACCAACTAATGGTGGGAGAGACTGTATCGGAGATGAAAATGAAAATATAGATTGCAGTGTGCAAGCATGTCCAGGTATGTAATGTATATTTCTAAAACAGAGTTCACTTCGTTTTTCACATTATTATGACTAATTACATTGTAAGTTTCATCTCCGAAAAAATCGCATAAAAACAAGAACAGTATAAACAACAAACTAAAACATAACAAAATACCAAATATTCGGACAGGATAATAACGGCAAAGATCCTAGCTATCCTATTTTTAACCTAGCGTGGAACAAAACCTCAATGAGTTACATTACGAATATTTGATACATTGGAAGTCCTATTAAATCAATCAATTGAAAATGACCACGTACTTTCTGGGGCGATGAATTAAGTCATCTCAAAACATAGACAGTTGTTACTTATCCCGAGTATTTGTCTTTTGTACAAGAGATGTTCTGTATATTAGATACACACTATTGTGGTGATAGTTTCATTAATTCGTTACTTTTTCAGAATTACCTCTCCACTTTGACCTAGATACATGTAAAGTAGACTCAACATATTGGTGTAGAAGTAAACTTATGTGTGTGAACGATTCGCAGCGTTGTGATGGAGAGGTACAATGTCATGATGGTAGTGATGAATATTTATGCTACTCTAACGAAGCGTCAGGTATGAACACAATTCATACAGTTTCAGTATAGCTTTCCTCGTGCACTATCAGTTTAAATGTATGGTAATATACAGAGAGTAGGCATTATTGCTGCCAGTGGTTAGTGTGTTATTTAAAGACACAGCGGGTGAAAGACATTGCTCCTGTGGACAGTTTAGGAACCCCATTTCCCAACGGGAATCCCTAGTATATAAATAGTTCAGTTTAGTTCTTCTTGGGGTTAAGGAGCCCTCGCCCAAAACGGAAACCCTTTTAATCATGTACATTATACCACATGATGTACACACATTCTCTTTTGTCCTCATATCTCCAGCAGTGGAACCTCTAGCCAGCTCGATTAACCATTGTACTTTTCGTTGGTATTTTAAAATTCAAGAATAAAGCATAACAGACCAACAAGACGTGATACATAGGAATATATTACATTTATATTAGATAAACGTTTGAGAAAACTGAAGGGGGCGATCAAGAATGGACAATACAGAGACACTGGCAATATTGGGAACACACGAAACAGGACGGAGAAAAAACACAAAAATACAAGACAGAAAACTGAAAAGGTTAGCAACACGGACATAGCCAAAATACCGGGGGTGAATACAGGTGTTCGCTAAGGGTGAGCAGTTCTGGACTCTTATCAGACATCCGCCATGTTTCTCATATACTTCGTGGTGTGTAACGATATTTCACACATTATGTCAGGTATACCATTGCGGCCTATACGGTTGTATTTATCAAGGAAACTTGAATACTTCGACATTCCGTGAACCACTGACAAACTGTCACATTAAGATGCAATGAGTACATCTCGCTAGTATCGTGAGTAAATCTAACACACCTTAGTGACAGTGATCATACCATATCTGTGATGTCCTCATGGTGTTCTGAAATTATAATAGGATGGTATCGTGTGGATATATCTGTCGTATTTGTTGAGTGTGAAATCGTCGACCATCCGCTGGTAAATGATAGCAAAAATAATTTTAATTAGAATATTTATATAACAATGGCATAATTATGTTTTTTTATTTTAAATTGTGTTATATTATTAATATTTTGTTTCATTTCAGATTATTATATAACAAAGTTCTTGTTGACTATATTGACACTTTTCACCCTTGTGTCGTGATGTGTTTATGATAGTCATTGTCAAAACATTATAATGTAACCATAGATAGATTTTATGGATACTTGTCATTTTATTTATTTATTTTTTCGTCGGTTGTTTGTATATTTGAGCATAAATGAACATACCATATTGCCATAGTTACTTGCAAATGCACGGCTGTATTCTTACATATTTTTGTAAAGTGTATATTAAAATGGTAGATCAACTTATTTTAACATTATAGTTAGCTTAATTCACATATTAAACGTATCATACAATATGTATATATTTATCAACATTAAGTGATAATTGATATTTTTTCTTGATATATTAAATAATTTATATAACAGAACTTCTAATGTATGACAAATTAAAACATCAATTAGTAGAGACAGGTACAGCAGAAAAGCCACTATCAGGACAGAAAATCAAAACACGACAAAAGATAGATAAAATAAGAAAAAAAAGACAGAGCGCGACCATTCATTTTTATTTCCATGTATAATACATTATTTAGGATGAATCTAATCAATAATCTGAAGCTGTCTCTGCCATGCTTACAACATTACAGATAACCACGAATATGTCCCGTTTGTCCTCATCACTATTCCGTCATTTCCTCTTTCATGACTTACCATCGGATTTCTAGCAAGAATAACACCAGGTGCCATTTGTGCAGAAATGGACAGCTTATCATGCCGGAGCACTTTCCGGTTTTTAGTTGGGTTCGTGTTGGTCAATCTTAATTTATTGTGTGGTGTTTTGTGGATCATAGTTGTCTTTTTGGTCATTTCTGTTGGACATTTGTTGTGTTGTTTGTACCTCTATATATACGGCTTCTGACTACTCAATTGGAATCTACACACGTTTTCGTAAGTGTTATATTTAGCTTTCTCTCTACATCATCGAGTGCTATAGTTTACAGACACTAACACAAGATCTGCGATTTCACTGGTCAGTACGTTACATATGTCCAAGGGTTCCCCTTCTCAATATGAAGAGTTTGAAGATATCAAAGGAGAAATCAGAATCCAGAAGTCGAAGAAGGGCAGACCAAAGACAATGACCAAAAGAAAAAGGACAAAAAGACAAACAACGATCTACAAAACACAACACAGAAAACTAAAGATAGAGTAACACGAACCGCATTAAAAACAAACAACGATCTACAAAACACAACACAGAAAACTAAAGATCGAGTAACACGAACCGCATTAAAAACCGGGGTGAACTCAGGTTCCCCAGAAGGGTAATCAATTCCTGCTCCACTAGTTACACCCATCGTGTTGCTCCAGTTACAAACTCGATGATAAGTCATCAATGAGGTAAGGACAGGAGAGTGCTTACGATAGGCGTAACCTATCCGTGGTGATTTGTGACACAGATATTCCGTAACAATTAACCAAACATGGTGGTGATCGTTAAACTCTCGTAGTGATGACCTCTACTTAATCAATATGAACCATTGTTTCAATAGCTTCCTTGTCAGCAGCATCCCTATATCAAGGAAATCCTGATAGTAACTACAAGCTCTGGAATACACAAGAGATATATACCCATATGCATGTCGACAAGAATGGAAGCAGTCACGATAATTTCTGAAAGCGACTATAAATATCAATGATATCACTCAACCAATACAATATTAACTGTGTGGTCCTTCTTATAGTTAGAGCATAATGGTCACCTTACAGAATGTTGATTTTTTTTGTCTTTATGGGAGTTTTGCTACATTGTAATGTTTGTTGATGTTTATGTATCAGAGAATATAACTCTCATGTATATACAGACATGCCACTTGAATTGTTTCGACTGTCTCAGCTTTTAAATATATGATTAGTTCGTACATTTTTCACTTTAATATATTAATAGATGTCACCTTTTCAGCTGTGAAAAATCAATGGGTCATATTTCTACATGGTCTCAGATTTGTATAGCAACATAAATTTGATACACAATATTTACATTCTGACAAAATACAGCTCTACCATATCGCTTATGTAGCAGAGTCGATAGATAGGGATTGCTGTCCGTCATTGTCCGCATTGGATTTACACTTTCCTTAATCAGCAATCTCCTTAGAAACACTTGATAGAAAACAACCAAACTTACACATAACTTTGCACACGTCATGACGTTGTGTACCAGCTATTATATTTTTATCATTTTGATATTTGTGGTTTCCCATACCTAAACAGGGATTTATAATGTGGTACAGAAGGGTACACATCTATAAACTGTTAAAGACCACTTAACAAAGACCAGCAAGATCTGCACCTGCAAATTCATTCTTATCTCATTGAATTGGGGGAGGGGTTCCATTCAGGTCAAATCCACTCTTCAAGTGCTACTACACTGAAGACAAACCAAATTTACACATTTTCTTTTATAGGACATGAAGACATTCACCTGCTATTTATTATTTTTATTTTAAGTTAGTAGTAAACATAGACAGGTGGCATGTGTTGTCAATGGAAGACTCACATTTGTCCCCTGAATCATGTAGTGTGTACTTATATTAGAGTTAATCTAATGTGTCACCAAAAATAGCAAAATTATATGTTTTTTTTTGTACTGCAATAGAAGAACAGGTAGGGTTTCCATGCCGATGATGGGGAATATTTGGCTATATTATTGGGCATTTCAAACCCCCAGCTGCACCCCTGCATCCCATTACATCATAAATGAACCCCGTTGACTATACAGACATCTCTACACGCAGAGATTAATGTGACAGTTGTGATAAAGGTTACCTGGATGCACACATCACATTTGACAAAAAGAAATCAAAATACACTGGGGGATGCAAGTAAAATCAAATAACATAACAAAACATATACAATAAACAGATTAGACAGAAACTGTTTACTATAAAATGATTAGAATGTCATTTCCAATTAATGGCCCGCCTAATGCATATTATCCATTCAACATATTAGCATACAGATGTGGAGCAAGACATTCCGTAGAGTGGACCACTACATTTTCTAGCTATAAAAATGGGAGGAGGGTGGTACACAAATAATTGGGTAACACTATTCCAGCTTATTATGAAAATAAAATCAGATTAGGAGGCTCGGGTATATCTTTTAAATTGGGAGGGAGTAGCCAATAAAAGGTTCACAATATTCTAGTATAACTGATTAAATCCTGATTAGGCGATCTTCTTCTTCTTCATTGTTTACGGAACATCCATCAACATACTGATGATTATTTTCCGGATCTACCTATCTCCGACCCACATGCAACATTCGTGAATCAACAAGACAAAGATTACTATAGGGGATCCCTTACTATAGCAATTTAAAGATACAAAATATCTAGCATTGTAACCCTTTAATTTAATTACTATTGGAGGACATAGACAACTGCATAATCACACGTACCAATCATAGGTGTATAAAATCAAGGTAAACTAGTGAAGTGATAGGTAAGGTGATTCAAATTATTTAGATTAAAAATATTCGTTTTTACATTTAAATCACCTCAGATAACTTAAACACGGTAATCAATAGACCATAGAATTTTAACGATAGTAAGGAGAACTTTGAGATCAAAGGACGTTCATACACACCATTTATGTGGCTGATCTGTCCCATTCATAAATAATGTTACATGAGTATAAATATAAGTAATACCGGAAGGACAACCCTACTAGGATATGTACACATGTTATTATGTATGACAACTGTATTGCTTGAGGTTTGTAAAATATTTAGTAACAGTATTTTCTACACTAAAATAATTCTTTAAAAACTTAAATTCTTACACGCGTTATTTAATACAGTATATTGATTCTGTTCTAATCAGTTTGTACGTGGATTTATACCGCGAATATTTTATTACAAGTAACGGTCATGCAGTACAAATCTATCTTGTTGTTCAAAGGTATAAAACCTATTACGAAAAACAAATGTGTGTTAAGATAAATTTATATACGTTTTTTACATGGTATATACAGAAATACAATATCACATAAATGTAGTGATCAAACAACTGCTTTGGTTAAGATATAAATGAAATTTTCAAATTCCGATTTTTTCTCTAAAAAAGTGAAAAAAGTAGAACATCTTATCCTATTTGAGAAATTACATACAACTACCGTTTTATATATAAAATTATATAAATACAATATGTACAAAAATATAATATAATTTTATATGTGTACCAAACTATTAACATGTACCTAACAATTTATATGTACCTGACTATTAGAAATTTGACATTTAATTGTCTTTTCATATGTACTTTAGAAATAAAGATAATATATGACGCATTTTGTCTGGAAATATGACAAAATGGGACATTTCAAATACAGTAAGTCGATAAAAGTGTCTAAGTTGCGTTGCAATGAACCCAGCGTTATTTGTTCAATGAGTAAGATACAATGGTGTTATCATTTTCAATTTTACTGAGTAATTATATATACATTAAGCTGGATATTAACATTTACCGACGCTGATGTTATCAAAAACGTTCGATTACCATAAATATATCATGAATCATCAATGTTGTGTCCGAATTAAGATTTAACACGTTTTTAATCACATTTATTACACTATGAAAATTGCTACACCCCTTACCCAATTTATTTCTTACCCGATAGACACTGTTAGCCCCACTCATTACATTTGTGTAACTACTAAAACATGCTACACACTCCTAGCACCACTGCTTACCCCTATAACTTTTAACAACACACGCTTAGCCTTACATTTATTAACTATTATTTGTTACACACTCCTAGCACCACTGCTTACCCCTATAACTTTTAAAAACACACGCTTAGCCTTACATTTATTAACACATTCTTAGTCCGACTCATAACCCTTTATAACTTATAACACATTCTCAGTCCGACTCATAACCCTTTATAACTTATAACACATTCTCAGTCCGACTCATAACCCTTTATAACTTATAACACATTCTCAGTCCGACTCATAACCCTTTATAACTTATAACACATTCTTAGTCCGACTCATATCCCTTTATAACTTATAACACATTCTCAGTCCGTCTCATAACCCTTTATAACTTATAGCACATTCTTAGTCTGACTCCCAATTCCCAATAACTTAGTCTGACTCCTAAACGCCTATAAATTAGTCTGACTCTTCACCCCAATAACTTAGTCTGACTCCTAAACCCCTATAAATTAGTCTGACTCCTCATCCCAATAACTTAATCTGACTCCTAAACCCCTATAAATTAGTCTGACTCCTCACCCCAATAACTTAGTCTGACTCCTCACCCCAATAACTTAGTCTGACTCCTAAACCCCTATAAATTAGTCTGACTCCTCACCCCAATAACTTAGTCTGACTCCTAAACCCCTATAAATTAGTCCGACTCCTCACCCCAATAACTTAGTCTGACTCCTAAACCCCTATAAATTAGTCTGACTCCTCACCCCAATATCTTAGTCTGACCCCTAAACCCCTATAAATTAGTCTGACTCCTCATCCCAATAACTTAGTCTGACTCCTAAACCCCTATAAATTAGTCTGACTCCTCACCCCAATAACTTTAGCTCGACTCCAAATCTCCAATAACTTATAGCACATTCATAGTTCGACTCCTAGCCCTCTATAACTAGTAACGCATTCTTAGTCCCACTCTATGCGTTCTAAAACCTACTACATACTCATTTCGTACTCCCTAAAACTTCTTAGATTCTCGTCGCCTCTTCATTTCCCCCTATCACTTGTTACATTCTCCTAGTTCCACTCCGTACCCCATATAACTTTAATTGTAACACATTATTAGTCCAACTTGTAATACACTTCAACTTGTTCCACAGTCTAGTCACACACCTAACCCAATTAAAGTACGCGTTCCACAATTTAGTCCCTATCGTACCACCCCCACACTGCTATTCCCAATCTTAACCCCCCTACAACAAGCTTCACACTTGGATTACCTTCTATTACAGATCATTGCACAATCGTACTCCCACATATTAAATAACACATTCTTGCTACTTACATCCTTTTCTGAATTAAAAACGTACATTGTGCAATTATGGAAGTAATATGTTGTAATTTATACTATTACATCTGACCTCTAACTGGTAAATAAATCAGGTTTGCTACCAGATAGATAGTAAGTGTATTTATCATTGTATTATCAAACAAAAATAATTAACTTATAAATGTGATTTTGTTGTGTACACGCCTTACTTGTACTCTCTTATGCTATGTTATCTTATGTATTTTAATAGTGATTCACACAATTATCATATATATCAGACAACATTGGAATGTGTAGTATTTTCTTGTAAATCTATACCATATATAATTTTAAATAAAAGTATGTAGGATAAGATATTGTTATAATAATGTCATGAATGGAATACATATTAGTAGAAATATGGAACAAATAGATAATTCTGGTATCATTGTGATTGAAGCTTGGGTTCATACATGTGACTAAGAGTCTTCGCAACGGTGTACGCACCTCGAAAGGGACGCAAATAGGAGTATCTTGTTTTGGGGAATATAACGCCACCGGCACATGGAAAACGTCTTGTATCAGCTGCCAGTGAGCCATGGATGAGTAGTCGTTAATGGCAGTTATAAAACAAAGAACAGTTTGATGTTACCAAAGGAGTAATCAGAATCCATTAATGAAAGGACAGACAACACAATGGCAAAAAGACAAACGGACAAACAATGAGCTATGACACATTACACAGAAAACTAAAGTTCTAGTCACTAAAAACTCTGCCCACCTTATTGACTCGAAGCACTTTCTAAGTAAGCAATTCCGACTGAATGCTTGCCATATGTTGATATATTATAAGTCTCTGCGAGTAAAAATTTCCAAGGATAAAGTAGGTGTATGAAATTATCAGACTTGCATGTAATCTTCATCAATGTACAATGTCTGACACAATAGTTAATATTATACATTTATTGCATGCTGGTGAGGGAAATATGAACATTTATTCACCCAAGAGTATCATATTCTCCGAGGCATCGCCCGAGGGGAATATGATACTCGTGGGTCAATAATTTTTCATATTTCCTGTACATAAATATGTAAAATACTGCTGGAAAACATATTCTAAGTCCATTGGAACGTTGTCTTAGATAGTTTAAACCCACATTGTAACGGTTGCCTGCAAATGATGCGTTCCGAGTGCCTCTGACGTTTTCCTGTCAAAGAACGATAACTCTGGCGGGAAAACCCGCGAGGCTTCCGAAGTGGTGGAATATGATATTTATTTCACGGAATATGATTTTTGTCCTACGTGATCACGTGTTCTGATTTTTACCCATTGTCCAATCAAATTAATCTATTTATGGTAATTAATATATGAGGTATAATAATAAGAAGTATAATTATCTAATAAAAGGAGACGACTGGTTGAATACTAAAACTGGAGGAAATGGCAGGTTAAGGTGGCCTTTAGAAATGTCATAGGCCAACGATTCTTTTAGTGTCATAGGTAAAAAATGTAATTGAAAAACTTAAAATTTGTGGAATTATCCTTATTATTAATATTGGTAGCTTCACAACTGTACTTGGCTAATATTGGTAGAGCTCTTCACAACTGTTCTTGGTTAATATTGGTAGCTTCACAACTGCACTTTGCTAATATTGGTAGCTTCACAACTGTACTTGGCTAATATTGGTAGCTTCACAACTGTACTTAGCTAATATTGGTAGCTTCACAACTGTACTTTGCTAATATTGGTAGCTTCACAACTGTACTTGGCTAATATTGGTAGTTTCACAACTGTACTTGGCTAATATTGGTAGCTTCACAACTGTACTTGGCTGGATTTCATTTACAAACAGTAAATGATATGTAATAATCAATGTAAACAGCTAATACCATCAAGATTAATTTAATCCTTTAGATTGTTTATATATAACAATTTTATTTTACGATTAGTATTGTATTATGAATCTTTATAATGCATATCCTTTGTGTATGACTTTAAAAGCTTCCTATACCATGTGTATTGAATAGAATAATGGCTTGTACCTGTGTAGAAGAAATGTTTATTTAAATTTAAAGTATATTTAATTTAGTGTAAGGAAGGAAAAGGTAATGAAAATAAATATAAATGAAATGTCAATTAAATTGAAATAAAATAATAATATTTAGACGGCCGCAAAATATCCAGCGTGGAATGAGCAAAGAAGTCGTTTGTGCTCGAGGCACATGGGCTTGGTGTTCTGTCAGTAGGTTGCTCATCGACCTCAGGTTGACAGAAATAAAATGTGTCATTAACTGAAGTAAAAAGCTAAATGGTAATGTGTTGTTTGTTTGTAATAGTCGCAGGCGTTACCATTTGTATTTAGAACCATATCATTGGTACGTATAAACACGAAAAAAGATAGTCAGCACTAACCCACCTTGTTAAAGTGCTCACATCTAGTACAAGCGAGAACCAGAACGTCAAAACAATACATAACTTTGTCATTGTCATTGATGATTAGCTAACTTGGCATAACACAATGATATCTCACTCACTCAGTGCCTCATTGTTTACGGAGACAACAACTCTCTGGCAAACATCCACGTGGCAAGACTTTGAGATTATACTGACTGCCTAACTTAATTATGAAAGGGAAATTTACTCATTGCTGGGCAACAATTCCACCAATATCAACATAATTAATGAACGACTACCTCTCACCTTAAATCATTGACCACGACATATACCGGTGGAAATATAGGTAGTTGTTTTAAAGATACACGTACATGTGGTACAGTTCAACAGGTTAATGGGGTCCTAACTCTCTCTCTTTAATAGCACGATCTTTGAATGCTCTAATAAAACGACTAAATCTAGAATATGTTGGTTGAAGACCATTACTCTTGAAAAAACCAACACCATATAGCCAATTCTTTTAACAGATTTAATATGAATTAGTCATCAACATGTACAGATGTCAATGGGTCCTCATTAGAGAGTGTTATCAATTTGTTGTAAATGAATTTGGACTATAAAATATTAATCTGTATCTACAGTATATTGATATTTCAGTATTTTGTGTGTCTTGTGTCGTTGCTTGTGTCACTAGACCGCCCTTATTATCTACAGGTAAAAAATTCATTGATACTGTTTGTATACCTATACATTGTTACGTAAACAGGTAACATTCCACCAATACTCTATATATTTATATGTATATACACTAAATACGACATTGTAATTTCACTTTATTTAGTATCATAACCAAAATGAACACATGAATGTCAAAGTAGTATGTCATATGATTGAACATTACTGTTAATACTGAAGCTGTCGTAGTCGTGATCATATGGTAGCTGGATTTACAACTACATATACAATCAGTGCCTATCACAATTAAGCTGTGAGTCCGACTCTGGCTCGTGTCGAGGTGGTCTCGGCACACCATTATGTAATAAAGTTTGTCAGTGACTACCGAATGGTTGGTGGTTTTCTCCTGGTACTCCGGCTTCCTCCACCAATAAAACCGACCATATATTATAGACCCTGTTAAAACCAAGATCTTAAGTACAAATATACTAACTAACACCAACGAAAGCTTGCATAAACTAAAATCATATAAGATCACAAAAATCCAATACAACAAGACGTTATGAAGCCATATTATAGGTTGATCTATTTATATAACAACAGAACGTCCATGCTGGCTGTAACTAATTAAGATAAAGATGACAAAAGAGAACACTACAAAAGCATGCAGTGTAAATATTAGTTTGTTACAAAGAATGCAAATCAGGTAGCGAGAAGTCACATTGTTTCTATAAAAGGTATCTTCACTTTTTCTCGAAGTTCAGATACCTTATGTAATGAGTTTTACGCTCCAATGTGTAGAAATATAGGAATAACATATTATTGGTAATACATGTATTACAATCCGTAATTGAATAACTATTGTGTGTTTGTTCATTATCTATTGTAGAGGCATGCCACATCTTCATAGAATAGCTGTTGTGGTTATAGTTATTTGTGCATGTGAGTATATTATAAACATGTGAAGAACCAATTCGTCTACTGAGATCACCAACCTGACACATAGTGCTGCTAATCTGCTACATATCATAGAAATAGTTTGATTATAGAGATTATGTGTGATTTGCTGAACAAACACTACTTTGTGGTATAAACTAACAATTTGAGACAAAAACTAGAACATTATTGTATCTATATTTGTCTAGCATCTAAAGTGAGATCACGATGTCAGCTAAATACCAAATATACTACATTTGTAGTAGTAAATATATTTAAATACACTAGATCTTGGGTGCTGATTGACCTCAAACTGTTAGAAATACCAATTATAGAAGGAAACAACACACACATATCTAAAATGTCGATTCATCTAATTAAATGGATAAACAAACAAACAAAAACACTACACCATCAAAACATTTTAACAAAATGCAATCGGAAAATCAGAGAATAAATGTAGAAACAGAGGCAGAATCAATAAAAGTGTTTCATCTGCTTTTCTGGCTTTTCTACCTTCATGCTACCTTCAGAGACGGATCTCTCTGTTGCTGGTCATGGTAGAAATTGCTTTGTATGAATTAAATCTATATGTGTTATCACTAGTTCAATTACTTGAAATTAACAGCTGTTAAGGATGCTCCATCAGAGGCACAGTACAATTTCTCCACATATTAGGCACATACAGTCATAACCAGCTTGTTACAACCATTTTCGATGCCTCCATTTTATACTATAATCAAATCAAGGTTAAATCGGAGTCTCACCTGTTATCGACTTATTCCAGACACTACACTGGTAACTAGTGAAGATGTTCTATCTGGCTGGGGAGAATGGACGTCATGGTCTCCTTGTTCGGTAACTTGTGGATATGGATCAATACAAAAAATAGTCTACTGGTACGACGAAAATGGCGAGCAAACAAATGAAACTTTTGTGCGACATTCTGCCTGTTATCTGGATAAAAAATGTCCAAGTGAGTAGACAATACATCAAGTCGATAATATGTAAACTAAAATGCCAGGCATGCGTAAAGATTCAAAATATAAATGTATCTATGCCATTAAGGCTTTAAAACCGATGAATACGTTGCTATGGCTTAAAGAAATGTTGTAAGTTACCAATGCAACGATAAATATAGACGATAGCATAAACAATGGTCCACAAATGGCTACACAGGAAAAACAAATCCAACTAAAAATAGGAACAAACTCAGTAGCTACTGTAGGGCAAGCATTTCCTGTTCCACTAGTGGCTGTTGTTGTGTCACCCATAATACAAGCCGCTGATAGATCATGAATAAGAGAACAACGCGACTGGACTATGACAAACGAACATATTCGTGGTCATCAGAGACACATACAATTCCGTCATGATAGCGACTATAAAATTTTCTTATCCATCACGCCAACTTTACCACTTCCTTAACCACTGGTTCTGTAGCTTCCTTGTTAGCAGCAACCATCTATCAGGACAATTCTGATGGAAAACACAAGCAGCTCTGGAATATCGTATCAACTAAGATATATAGAATCTAACATCGGGAGAGTACAAGTTAGGGAAACCTCTGACATCCGAGGGTAAGATTTCCATCGTTCTCTAACGAGGCTTGCCAAACAAAATTCACAAAAGCAATACGAGGTTTCAAAGTAAATTTAGGAAGAAATGGCTTAGATCGAAATTCCATCCGCTATTAATATAACAAAGATTTGGAAAAAAAATGTTTTTGAAGTATCTACAAAGTCTGATTGTTGATATGCTCATCTGCTTTTAATCTTAAACATGATATTAATTGTATTAATTGATCAGTCATGAAAGTCATGTCGACGATGAAATAACATTGTAATGTATTGTTGACTACTTACACTAAAAAATACTGAGAAACATTTGTTCTTGATGCATTAACTTTCAGTAAATTGCATATCATAGACATCTAAATGTCATATTATATATATCTAAATGTCATATTATATATATCTAAATGTCATATTATATATATCTAAATGTCATATTATAGATATCTAAATGTCATATTCATCTTCAGTACATGGTAAATGGACTATGTGGTCTCCATACTCTAGGTGTTCAAAAGCATGTGGACCAGGAATAAGAACAAGAACACGATCATGTACTAATCCACGAAAAGCTCATGGCGGGAATGATTGTTATGGCGAGAAGATCAACCAGACTGATTGCAATCTTCAGGATTGTCCTCGTGAGTAGACATTTATTCTTGATCATCACCATAATCATGAGTTCAGTTTATTTTTCTCGTGATTTCAAACTCTTATAGACCGAGTATATCCCATGACTTCTCTTTATTGTTTTTATGTTTCTTGTTCATGTTTTCTTTTGTTGTTCTATAATGTTAACCATTGGCAGTATACCTTCTTTTGACATAAGATAGCAAACATCACAATATTGTTTTTTATTTGACAGCTTTACCAGCGAACTTTGACCTATCAACTTGTGAAGTAGGTGAGAAATTTTGGTGCAGCAGTAAACGGATGTGCATAGACAAATCTCAGCGTTGTGACAGGGAGGTGCAATGTCATGATGGCAGCGACGAATATTCATGTCACAAGTTTAATAAAGCATCAGGTATTTATATCTAGCAGTTTTTTTTTAATCTGTGAGGTTATGTGCATGTAATTATATCGGACATCAATAAGGGATTCCTCATTTTGAAGGGAATGTCGAGTAAATGAACCACCCGGACATACATTTTTGTAACAATGCAATTGTCAAGAATTTACATTTGTGTTTAAATCATAAATGCTTGCAAATAAAAGTTCGAAAAAATTACATGAACAAATGAAGATAAACTCTAATTAATTCTGTTTTTAAAGGCGAAAATTTCATGAAAATCGGTTAAGGAATGACTTCATGAGAATGTTATGAAAACAAGTGGTTTTATATGAAATATATAGGGAAGATGGCGGAAATTGAATAACTTTTGTCCACATACTGTATACCATATTCTCTATAACAAGTACTAGTTTGTCTAAATGTAAATTACATATAACGAGTCTATGTCCGTTTTATTACTCATAGTTTTTGTTTTATTTTTCAGATCATTTCATCACAAAAGTCATGTTTATCACTTGGACTCTTTCCATCATTATCTTATTGTGAATTGTGCGTAGAAATCATGATGGCTGAATTGTCATGCTTTAACCAAAGACTATAAACATTAGCATAATAGATGTCAAAAAGTGAAATCCAAGTTATCAAACAATTCATCACATTATCTACATAACGTTTTATTGTATGTACATATGTATGGTGTGGCTCATCTTCAATCTGGTTTTGACAGTAAAGGGACACATTCTCTATAACGTCAATAATAAAAACATGGAAGTCTATAATTTACTCTCATGCGCAAATTACTTGCACGACCGCATTATTTAACTAAGTGGGGAGGTTTGTGTACATAAAACTAGATTAACTCCGCCAATTTTTATTGAAATGTCTATACCAAGCCAGGAACGTGAGTGGTCATGTATTTGTGTGTAAATCGTATAGATTTTGTTCCTGTTTCTAAGATTATTCTATATGATTTTGGATATTTCAGACAGTGTGGTATTTTCTGTTATCCATCTATTAGTGCATTCGACACATTTCTAGAATAACATGCACCATGTACGTTCATAATCAAAAGATTGGAAAGCCAAATAATTTAAAAGCTTCAGGACCAAGAGAATCGAAGGGCCCAAAGTTGATAGCCGAAATAGGTTCAGGTTACCCATGCCTAAGCGAGAAGAAACCTAGTTTTGACAATAATTGCAATTATCTAAAAACTGTAAAATTGAATAATGAACATACCAAATAAACCACGCCACGGCTTAAACTATGGACTATTGGGTAGATGATACCCACGGGACTAATAGTAACACTGCTTTACATTAGAACTATTGACTAGATACAAGATATAAATTGTAATACTTATAAACTCATGACATTGGTACATTACATTCCTATGACCTTGTAATTATAATATTTTTAGCCATCATTTCCAGATATATATGTGTGAGAGATATGTCTTGTTGTTAGACAGTGTTATACTTGTTATATCGTCCTGAATATATACAGCTGAAATACTGTTAGCTGGACGTTAAAAATCAATCAATATTAATATTATGTATATAGTTATGAATCTCACATGCCACTTACATAAACATCATTATTATTTCATGTGTCACGAAGACTAAATATATTATGTATAAAGTTCAAGATTATATGTTCTTCATCATAGCACTATTTTTCCGGTATGTGATGATTGACCTTTTACTCACATGTGGAAAGCACTTGGATGACCGCATCACCCTACTAAGAGTAGAGATTTGCGACCATATTTAAGTAGTCTAACACCGCCACGTTTCATTGGAAAAGGCCTGTACCAAGCCAGGAATGTGAGCGGTCATATATTTGTGTGTTAGCCTTATGGGTCGATTTTGTATCATTCAACTGTTTTGATATTTGACTTTGGAATTCGCTCCGACAGCGTGGCATTTTTTTCATAATATTTTATCCATATTGTTGTTGTGTAATCTTACATCCGTCTCAAAGAGCTCACTGGTTATTATATATATCTTGCCATTATGTTGTACCGGAAGTATGTTTTTTAATAGACCATTTGTATATTCCGGCTTTGATTATTTCCCTTTAAGGCGAGCAAAAGGGTCCTTCATGCAAAGTGCATATAAAAATACATGTACATGCATATTTTCACCATTATCCGTTCAAAATTTGAATGTTGTAACTACTTGTGAATTTTCTATGTGCTGTAGTATTGTCCTCTGATTTTTGCAAGGTTCAAATATATGTTAGGAAATTGTACACAAATTCGTTGTAGTTTCCCTTCAAAGCTTTTGCTAGATCAAGTACCAGTTTACTCGTCTTAAGGTTAATAAAAGTATAAACATGTTTAACTTTAGAATCATTTGGCAATGTGCAAAAGGTCTATTGTTTTCTTTACCATTTGCACATATCAATTATTTGAAATCCAAAACATTTGCTATTTTGTAAACGTAGTGAAAAGACCGATGGCTATTTATGTTCATCACTTCTGTATTGTAATAAATTTTAAAGTAACAGCATTTTAACAATAATTAACAGCGTGGGATTTAAAAATGTACATCAATGTGATCTTTTAGTGGATTATATGGAGATTTATTTTGAAATTCTATTTCTAGTCCTGGGTCATTTTCAAGTTTGGAAACAGCATTCGATAACATTTGACATACAAATGTTGCTACCTCAAAGACAAGTATAAACGAAAAAAAAGAGGGGTGATAAGCTATTACGTTTGTATTTGTCTATAAATACAAATTTATCTCACTTATTTAAACAGGATTAGATGTAGTGGTCAAAGCGAGATAACTAGTGCTGTAATTTTAATGTAAGAACTACTGTTTTTTTCCCCAAAGAAATATTCCCATCTATCAGCGATTCATATGGACATTTGCAATCCTCTACAACTGCTTATTGATACACAAAGTTATATGGTAGATGATATATGTTGTACTTTGATAAAATGTTTTTAATTATTGTATAACTCTTTAACTGTAAGTGTAATATGTAGCAACTGCAGAAATATTGTCCATGTGTAGCCATCATGATTGCTTGATTTTTTATTTGAAAACGTTGCTTATAAATGTACTATTGTTTTTTTTAGCTATTCTGTAGGTTGTGCTATTTACATTTTCGTACACCACAGTACGAAATATCTAGGGGGATATTTTTTTTTACCTGTCTGTCGTCACAACTGTATTTCGACTAACTGGAGCACTTGTTTCTTATCCGATTTCCTAACCATTTGTATGGAAGCTTTCTATTACCAATACCAGATCAAGTTCTAATAAGAACCATTTTCAAAAATAATTTTTGGAGAAAAAACACTTGTATTTGAAAACAAGGATATTGTTTAATGGGTCATGTGGCTTAAATAGACCATTCGTTTCTAATTACAATGCATTATTCTGTTTATAGCTTCTTGTAAGCAAAACTCGGATGAAGTTTCAAAAAACATATATGTTTTGCTTGCGGCGAGGGAGAGAGAGAGAGAGAAAAAAGGGGGGGGTATAGTTTTTATCTCAAAGATAAAGGATTTGAAAATGAATTTAGTCGCCTTGCTAGATTCATTTTTCTAATAAGATTTTTCTTTTAATTGTTTTTGTGCTTATTATAAAAGTTCGAAAAACAACCATTTACAAAAAATCTTTTGTAGAGTAAAATATTTTTCTTATCTGATTTCATGGCTTACACTTTTTTGAATACGAGGTTGTTTAGAGAGGTAAATCTAAGAATTATTTAACTACATGTATTTACAACTTGGTTTGTTGCTGTAAGTCGTCAGATGTTGTTAACATGTTATACGTTAGAACATATTAAAATCAACTTGTTATTTGTATCTAAAGGATAACATTATTTATGGTACCCCCACCCCGGACATTTTCTTCTTTAGGGTGCCATTCTGTAATTATAGTTGCAAACAGTATAAACTATTCAAAGTATGCAATAAATCAAACAAATAATGTCAATGCAATTGTGTTCTTATTACTTTGTTTTTATCATTGTCTTCCAATTATTCACATTACCTATAGCCAGCGTCGTTCGTTGTTTTAACGGGGTGGTCATACAACCGTTAGAGAAAACCAAGAATAGACAATATAGAGACACTGGCAATATTGTGCATACAAGACACATGACGAAGACAAAGAAAACAAAAAACGCAAAACACAGGAAACTAAATAGATGAGCAACATATACTCCACCATAAAACCGGAAGTGGACATAGGTTCTCGCTTAGGGTAAACAGTTCCTTCTTCTTAACATAAAGGATAGTGTCTGCGATTTGATTGTTTTGCAGTGAATCGTTAGTTGAAAGGATAACAAATACAACTTTTACGACATGTTCTGGTTGACAATTGTGTTTTTATCAGTTAAAAATACATGATCTACATAGCCATTGACTATAATTGTAGAGGTTCCCAAATTACGAGATCAATATTTATCTAAATACACAAAGAAAACACCAAAAACAGGCAAAGGCTACGCAATGAGCATATTTGTTTATAACTCTTGATATAAGAACCCAAAAGAAGGTAATTAAACTCCAACCATGTCCTATGTTGCTTCTTGTTTTATGATATCTTGACAAAGCTTGTTTTCTGTTCTATTTTCTAGCCGAATCCGTTATAATATTAGTAGGAGTAGTTTTGCACTCGTCACACATTTGTTTGTTCCTCTTCTTCTGAATCAATAACAAGTATACGTTTGTGCCGTAGGAAATAGAAGTGCGACACGAATTGACAATAATTATCGGATATTGTCTTCACGAAATACGTAAAACAGACTTTATAATTTCATAACGGTTTATTTAGTATTTATTTCTGTCTTTATATATTCCTTGTCACAAAACGTAACCCAGATCGTAGAAACAATGCCTTTAACAAATGATTAGAGTGAACACTGAAAGACATACAATGTAAGAGCTGCCTTATTTTATTACATAGTAAAATTCGTGTTCTGACACTCATATTCCAAACAGGTGAGGAACCTCCTCTTGAACAAATTGTGACTACATCGGTGTAATTATTTTCTGATATTTTTGTTTTTTAATTAAATCCTTGTTTCGTGTCCTAAAGAGTTTGTACAACAAACTGGTTATTTCATACAATTAGCACATTAATTTTGTTCTGATTTTAAAATGTGCTTGTGAAATATCTGCTTTAATATGTTCAAAAGATGGCTTGGGTTCTGTTACATCTGGATCACAGACAATGTAAATGTTAGACATATATTTCTGCCAATGGTTTATTACGTCGCCATGGTACATTTGTAGAAATACACCTGAAACGAAATATAAAATTAAAATTAGAATTAGAATGTGTTTGTGACCACAATTCTATTGCCGACTTATTTTGTCATTTTACATGTATGTTCATTATGCACCAATTATTTTGCTTAAACGTCAATTGTATGCAACATATATAACATAAGTTCTATGATAATTCATACGAATGTATAATTTGACAGCAGCCATGATTATGGCTTGTAAAATTGAACCTCTTTGTTTCGTCTTGCTTGGAAGTAGTATTTGATATACACATATCTATCATCGTGAAACATAAATTTATCACCTCGTCCAGTATTAAAATGTCGATTTCCAGTACTGAGTAGAGCGTTTTGTAATGTCATATGAGGCGATCATATTATTCAATTTTGCTTACCATGAGAAACAAAAATGAAATATAGGTTACATACATGTATGCTTTCTTACAACAATTCCATGTTAAGCATGTTATTTGTCAGTCTTTTTTGTTTTTTCTTTTGTTACAGTTTTCAAACTTTTTTTATGACTTAACAAAATGCATCTATTACCAAGTTAGGCATGCATAATTGATTGAAAAACATGCAGTGTATTTTGCGTGTCTATTCTGTCATCAAACATGGGTACACCGCATATTCGATTGTAAAGGTGCAGGTTTTATTTTAAATTATACATTTTTTTGTATGTGGAAAATATTGATCCAGAATGTTCTAGCTATACCTACCGTCTTTAAATGGTACAACATCAAACGAAGCAGTTGTTGCTTGTCCCCAATTTATGCATCCATTGGTCGGGTCATACTTTAATAATAAAATTTAAAAAAAACCAGACAAATAAATTGATATTTGCGTACATTACTGAATAACTACGATTTAACTTTAAATCTCAAAATTATAAATTGATTTAAAGCAGGTTGTATTACGTTATGTTTGTCCTCTTGTCTTTTTTCTTTTGTTCATTGTTTTGTCTGTTCTTCTTCTTCTTCGATATACTGATTCTGATTACCCCTTTGGTATTTTCAAACTCTTCGTATGACTGTTTAACTTATCAATATTTCAGTATATTGCGGTGATTAGTTTTAATGGTGAATGAAACCGGATATATTGGAGAAAACACCGACCTGCCGCCAGCCACTGAGAGAATTATCACATAGCATTGTCCGGTCATTGCTATGTATATGTATTGTTCCCTCTAGTTTGTATCTTACTGCGGATAACTTCTTATCAGAACATACTGAAAGTTTTTAAAAACATCTGGGTCAAGACATACTTGAAGTCATAACGTCTTTCATGTACTGGAAACAATGCGTCTTCATTATGGCTATGTTAAAAAACGCACAACCCCCCCCCCCAAAATTAATAAAAAACGAAACAAATTTTAATATTGAACGCATTGGCGGGAGAATGATATTATAATTGAATGTAGGTTAACTAACTGAGTATGCCGCTCCTGTGCTGTTACATCCTTTAAACATAGGATGTGGTATATTCCTACACACTTGTAACTGGAAAGACACATTAACTTGATGGTCATTACTTAAACTGTCTAAAGAATATCCACCAATATTCCAGACTGTCTGTGTCCACATGTATCCACCTGGATTACTGTAACATATCAACACATGTAAATGATTAAATAAAATCAGTATACAGGGACACATACCAGGGGCGGATCCAGGGGGCGCACCCGGCGCGCGTCCCACCTAAAATTGGAAAAAATATGATTTTTTTGGGTACAATCGTGATTTTTCACACGAAATACCCCAAAACTCGGCGCGATTATTTTAAGTCCGCCCCACCAAACTTCAAATCCTGGATCCACCCCTGCATACACATGGACTTCCTCTATAGGGTTATGATTATGGTGTTTAACGCCACTTTCAACAATATTTCAGTTATATCGTGGCGGTCAGTTTTATTGGTGGAGTAAACCGGAGTTTCCGGAGAAAATCAGACCTGCCGCAAGTCACTGACAAACTTTATGACATAATGTTGTATTCAATACTCTTCGCCTGAGCGGGATTCAAACTCACAACATTAGTGGTGATAGACACTGATTGCATATATAGTTATAAACCCAACTACCATACGATCACGACGGTCCTGACTTCGTTTATAGATAAATATCATCTCAATAAGATAGTTGAAGTATAATCTGATGATCTAGATAAATACCAACACTACTGTTTGTATTGTGTAGCTTAAAATAGCTTTTCCGCGGAGAGGTAAAACTGGCTGGCTGTGCTGGATGAATAAAATACACAGCTCACCTTCAGAGAGGTCGTAAATGATAAGCCTCGTGTTTTTAGAATGTAACTCTTAATGAACAATATTGTTATGAGTTGTTGTTTGTGGCCCGTTACAAGCCAAAATTCCCCGCTCCTATTCATCATAACTGATAACCCTATCCCTTGTAGCAATCACCTACATGCCCACAGGTGCCCATCTTTGACATACATTATTTATGTTTGTAAATTTATTAATGTCATGAGGATAGCTGAAGTGAAGTGCTTCTTATTTAACATTTTATCAATTGTAAAAAATGACAAATCTGAGTTAAACCTAGGTATTAGGTAGGGTTCGTGTTGCTCAATGTTTAGTTTTCTGTGTAGTGTTTTGTAGATGATAGTTTGTTTGGTCATTGTGTGGTCTGTCCATCTTCAATGTTTAGTTTTCTGTGTAGTGTTTTGTAGATGATAGTTTGTTTGGTCATTGTGTGGTCTGTCCTTTTTATTACGCTTTCTATTACCCATTTGTGCATAATCAAACTTTTCTTACAAGTACCGACAATAAAATTAAAGACAAAAATACCACTTGATCGGAATAATTCCAAAATCTAACAGAAAAACAAAAATACCACTTTGTCGGAATAATTCCAAAATCTAACAGAAAAACAAAAATACCACTTTGTCGGAATAATTCCAAAATCTAACAGATAAACAAAAATACCACTTTGTCGGAATAATTACAAAATCTAACAGAAAAACAAAAATACCACTTTGTCAGAATAATTCCGAAATCTAACAGAAAAACAAAAATACCACTTTGTCGTAATAATTCCAAAATCTAACAGAAAAACAAAAATACCACTTTGTCAGAATAATTCCGAAATCTAATTTAGTAATCGAAGAAACAGAAGTAAAATTGTTATCCCTCTCATACATATACATTACCACTCAAAGGCACTTCAATAAAAAGTGGCGAGATTGAACTAGTTTCATGGGTCCAAACCTCTCCTCTTAGTGAAATGATCCAGCCATGCACGTGTTTTCTACGTAAGAGTAAAAATGTCAACACTCACATATTACCAAGAATTTACAAAGGTCTGCCAACAGGAAAATGGGTATTATGAAAGTACATGTAAGTTTACCTACTGAAATAACCGTTGTTGCAAATGATTATTTTATTTACATCTTTTGAACATATGTTAATACCTCTAAATATCAAGTAATATGACAAAGACCTTGACAAGTAACATTAAATACAAATTCAATCTGATACTGGAGATGTCAATATTTCTGGGATATCTTGATAGCATGCTTATAGATAAGTAATGGTCAACAATTCCATAAATATCATCAAAAGAACAATCGCCTCCCATCTTAACTCATTGAACATATAAAGGACGGACAAAATAAAAACACACCGTAAACAAACACAAATAATGTAAATGGTAAAAACGACAAACGGACCATATCCGTGATCATTTGTGACACATATATTCTGTAGAAGGTAACCAGGTCATAGTGACGACCGTAAAACTTTCGAAGTAATGTTATCTTGTTACCTTTTAACCTAGATAGAAAAAAAATATGTCTTTTTCACAAGGAACCCAAGTGTGTGTAGATATGACCTAGTTTATTTTTGCTTCTGCGTACAACCCCTTCACTGATTGCATGGGACGAATTAAATTCAAATTTTGCTTTTGAACGGGACATAAATGGAGTGTCTCGTGTTTGTAGAATGCCAATCGACTAACATACTATGTGACCCAAACTATGACAATTCCTTTACTTGTAGGATTCAAAGCATCTATCCTGTATAACCATCATAAGTCCACTTTTATGTGCTCGTAACTGAAATGATGTTTATTTGACGTTAGGCCGTCCTAAATTAATTCTACGTTTAACATCAAGGTAGGGTACCAAAACCTAGGAGGGAGGGAGGAAAATTAAAAAAAACAAACAAAAAAAATCAAACAACCTAAGAATACTTTCAGTATTTTTTTTAGTGCTCAATTGATAGCCTGAAGATGTGCAAAGCACAGTGTTTAGCATCAATAAAGATGATTTAGAACTGTAATTAATAGTTTTATTAATTAAACATGAGAAATTAACAGTCCATGGATATGAAATGTCAGGTTTTTCTAATAACTTCATGAGATTTCAGTGTAAAATAACATTTCAAACAATGTGTGTTTGTTTTTTATTTTTGGCAAATTTTCAAAACCTACGCGCGCGGGTGATGTTAAACGTAGAATTTGTTTAGGATGGCCTTATGCATAATTAAGACAATCCATCTGACCGGCATTCTGATAAAGATAGTACTGAGCTAAAAAAAAGTCATTTTTATATCATCCTGCAATTGCATGCCGAAAATAAAACGTTGATAAATACTGAACGAAATTAATTGCAAATAGCAATATTTATTAGATGTTTGAAAAAATGTGAATTGCTTTGTTGCATTATTATTTCTATGCACAGTGAATTGTAGAAACTTCATAAATAAACAGTAAATTTGTCAAATAAATATATTACCTAGAAATGAAGGGTTTCAAATCAAACGTTTTTCCAGTGGCAGGATCGGTATACTGGCAGTCTGTGGCCAAGAACTTTCCACACGCTGATCCCACGTACACACAAAGAACAAGAAGCCAAATAATTTTCACCTCCATTGCAATATGAAATGTTTATTATTTATATATCGGTATGTCATGTGAGCAGTAACACCCCGTATTAGATAATAAACAAAGATGTGAATTTCTATCGTTTATAATATATCTTATGTATTTAAGCTCCTTCACATGAAGAACACGTGTTAAAGGACTTCTATCTCCTACAAAGGTTCAATGCAACCGTTTTGTTGGCTAATTAAAGGGAAGGAAATATTTTACTGGCTGTTAAATGTGTGTACAACATATGATCATGTTAAAACTATATGTCAATCACGTATTTACTTGCTCACGGAAATTTTGTCTGTACAGTGGGAAAAAAGTAAAATGCATTCAATTATATAGAACATTAGAAATTGCCTCTCTATCAAAGTCACATATGTATGTACACATCAATTTTATGTACTACCTTCTGTATTATCCAGGGATACTAGTTCTCTATAAAATATCTACGTTGAAAATAAAGACTAATTGAATGTGTTTTGAACGGCAACTTAGCTTTGTTTTTTTTAGCTATATCATGGCGAGAACAAGTTAATTTTCAATGAGATGATGATGAAGTCCACTTTGTACTAGACCAACACGCTTGGTTGGATTTTTATAGTGCTAACTCACTGAAACAACAGTCTGCGGGTAGACATGCCGCCCCACTGGGACACAGTATCCTGATTCCGAGCGAACCAGTCTTTGCTCTTTCTCCTTAATGCTGCGTGCTTAGCGGTGAAGCAATAAATACCATTTTGTCGTCTTTGAGTTGATCCGGCATGAGAGCTTGAACCCACGACCTACCACACTCGAGGCGAGCACGCTGCGGTTAGGACTACTTGACCTGTTCTATATATTTGACATATATTATTATGTGTTTATCTATAACCTTATACATAATACCCCTACATCGTGAGATAAATATATTTATTAGCTTACGTTTTCTTATTTAATCAAACTATCATACGATATATGTATGATCTAATCAGCAGATATTGCAGAAGAATAAACTGATAGGAACATTATATTTTTGTCCAGTTATATTTAATCATTTATTAACTGTATGTGTAGTTTGACTGGATGCCAGAAACAGAAAACATTGCTCTTTCACAACTTCTTATATACAGGTGTGTACAGAAGTACTCCTGGAATGGTTAAGTTTAATTCGTCACTTCGAAAGTGTTACGGTCGCCACCATGACTTGGTTGACGGTTATGGAATATCTGTGTCACAAATGACCACGAATATGTTCCACTTGTCGTAAACACTTCCCGGTACCTTCCTCCTTCATGACTTATCACCGGGTTTGTACCTAGATTAACATGATGGGTACCACTAGTGGAGCAGGAACTTCCAACCCTTCCAGAGCATCCGAGTTCACCCCCGGTTTTTAGTGGGGTTCGTGTTACTCGATCTTTCATATTATGTGTATGTTTTGTAGATCATTGTTTGTCATTTTGTTTTTTTTATTCTGGTCAATGTGTTGGCTGTACTTCTTCGAGTTACGGATTCTGATTACCTCTTTGGTATCTTCAAACTCTTCTTGACCTATTTCAGATTTCAAATACATTATTGATGCGTCAATCGTCCACTTAAATATATGAAACGATATGGGTTTCATGTTAAGGGGCTACATGAATGGGGGACGTTTGCTAAACCTAGATCCAGCTTTGTGCCCTATTGCACCAACATAGATCGAATACTTCTATTGAGGGATGACACCAACAAAAGTTTTCCTTAGAGTAGTTATTCCTTTAATTTTGTCATACTACATTCCATACCCGTCTAATAATATCGGAAACGTTTCTGTACTAGATCAACGATAATGTATCATAAAGCCATGATAAATAGTAAATAATATTCAGTTTAGTTATTTCATGAGAATTATACGAAATGTATAAAAATGAACCAAGTAAAGTACAATTATTCTTTCTTCAGTTATTCCTCTGTAATCTTCTTGGAGTTGATAAATAGTGATCGATGGTTAACGCAAACTGAGTAATTTTTCAGCTATATCATGGCGTAACAAGTTGCATTCAATGAAAGGATGATAATGTCCATTATGTACCAGACCAACGCGTTGAATTGAATCTGTATAGTACTAATTCACTGTAACAACAGTCCGTGAGTAGACAGACACACGGACACATGTGATCATGATGCCGAGTCAACCAGTATTTGCTCTTATTCCTTACTGCTACCTTTTTGAGTGGAGAAGCAGCAAATAAGAGTTACTTTTTGTTTTGACTCCTTAAGGTTTCGAACCCATTTTTGAGCAGGAAATATTTACTGGACCACACGAGTTCACCTCCGGTTTTTCATGTCTTAGTGGGGTTTGTCTTGCTCATTAAGTCTAATTATATGTGTTGACGTCTTCATTCCTGTCTTGTGATAATTATATGTGTTCACGACTTCATTTCTGTCTTGTGGTAATTATATGTGTTGACGTCTTCATTCCTGTCTTGTGGTAATTATATGTGTTGACGTCTTCATTCCTGTCTTGTGGTAATTATATGTGTTCACGTCTTCATTTCTGTCTTGTGGTAATTATATGTGTTCACGTCTTCATTCCTGTCTTGTGGTAATTATATGTGTT
>MJUT01040567.1:276226-310954 GCA_002080005.1 Gigantidas platifrons | reverse complement strand
CCTGTCTTGTGGTAATTATATGTGTTCACGTCTTCATTCCTGTCTTGTGGTAATTATATGTGTTCACGACTTCATTTCTGTCTTGTGGTAATTATATATGTTCATGTCTTCATTCCTGTCTTGTGGTAATTATATGTGTTCACGTCTTCATTCCTGTCTTGTGGTAATTATATGTGTTCACGACTTCATTTCTGTCTTGTGGTGTACGGTGTGATTTCCATGTAAAATTATGTTTGATTCGTTTTTACTCCCAGTACTTTTTCACTTGTTTCATTCATGTTTTTGTATGTATTTACGCTTACTGGAGTAAAATTGTCAGATGATGTCCGTTTCGTAACAGTAACACCACAGGAACTGCCAGTCTTTCCGAAGTACATGAGTCCACCTTGGTTTTTTGTGAAGTTCTTGTTTTCCGCCTTCTGTGTAGAGTTTTGTAGATCATTGTTTGTCTTTTTTCTCTTTGCCATTGTATTGTCTGTCCTTCGACTTACGGCTTCTTATTACCCTCTAAACTGTTCCTATACATGACATACTCGTTTGTGCGATACTTACCAGTTGATGCATCATGTACAAGTTTATATGTTATCTAGCAGTATGTGTAATACGTGTAATTTGTGTGTTATATACTCGTTTTTGTGTCTCCTGTCAGTCTATGTTTCACGAATACATGTGTGTGTGTGTCACGTAACAGTTTGTATTTCACTAGAGCTACCAGATTGTGTGTAACGTACAAGTTTGTGTGTAACGTACCAATTCGTGTGCTAGGTATCTGTTTGTGAGTCGCATATCAGTTTTAGGAGTGTCACTTACTAGTTTGTGTGTTACATACCATTTGTGTGATACATACCAGTTTGTGTGTCACGACCTAGACGTTTATATGATTTACTGCTCATTGTTGGCTACTTTGCTTTGGATTATGTTTGTATCAGTTGTATCAATCCTGGTCATGTTTTATTTATCTCCTTATTTATTAGTTTTGATTATGTGTGTACTTTCAATAATTGTTCAGCTTTCTCATTTTGGTCAGTTTAATTAACACCCGAGTTGTCGTTTCACATCACCGGACTTCCGTATGTCCGTGACAGGTTTCAGCTCATAATATCCAGGACATCTGGACATTGCGCATGTAGGATTGAATTATAAGTAGACTTTATATAGTTACAAGCTAATCTAAAAACCACCACTATTTAAACTTCTCTTCATAAACATATGATAGCAGTCAAAGAGATACCTTCTTATTTATTCAAATACTGTTAATTGTATCTTTATTAAAAAGTTATTGGTTCTGTGTGTATTTAAGACATGTGACTGCTACTTTTAAAACGCATTTTAAAAAGCAGAACGTATACCTAAATACTGAAAGTAAGAGCGTCATAGTATAAGTTAAGATACAAATACTTATCATAAGTTCCATACAACATTAAGTATCATTTTTTTTTTATTTAATGTTAGTTACTCCAATGTCCATTAAGTTTTATTTAACATTTACAAATATTAGGAATATTCCAACAGCCGAAACTAGGACAATTATGTTTACACCATAGATCCATATACATTTTATAATTACTGGAAATATTCGTCATAACTGTATAGCATTTGTCTCCTAAACCATAAGATACATCTTGTAAAGACCCGTCCTTAGAACACTGACACGTACTGGGTGGACAATGACCTAATTTACAATTTGTGTCACACCATGACGCCATCGCTGTATCGTTTTTCCACGCACCTGCACCAATACATACCAACTTATTTGTAGGTGGCGCCTCAGTTGTTGATGATGACGTCAATGTTGTTAAGAATGTAGTAGAACTAATAGTTGTGGGTATTGTTGTCGTTTTGATAGTTCTACATTTACAAAGATAGGGTGAACAATAATTATATATACAACTTCTTCTACACCAGTCTACAATGGACGGATTGTTAGCGTACTGATCTAATGACGGACAATAAGACACGGTAGATTGTAAAGTTGTAGCTACACTAGGTAGAGTACTCGTTTGTTTCTCTGTGGGTGAGGTAGTTATTACACTTGATGGGGTAGTTTTTACACTTGATGAGGTAGTTGTTACACTTGGTGAGGTCGAAGTTTGTCTTGTTGTAATAGTAGTTGGTTTGACTGTCGTCGTCGAGATGGTTGTAACTGGCCCGGATGTTGACGCTGGATTACAGTTTGGACTGCAGTGGGTACTAGGACAGTATCCACCATTACAGTTCACTTTACACCATCTATCCATATTTTGATCTCCTTTGTAAGCACCTATTGCAATACAGTCTGATTGTGTCGTCGTGGAGCTGACAGTCGAAGACGAAGGTGCCGTTTGAGGAGGAGATGAATTCATTGTGGTTGATTTTAACGATGTTGAAGACAATGTAGATGAGGATGAAGCTATAGACGATAAGATGGATGATGTCGTGGATGACGTCGACATTGTTGTAGGTGTGGGTTGTTTACTTGTTGTAGACGCTGGTGTAGTTGATGATGTTGTTGATTGTTCATTCACACCGCCATCTTGTGTAACTATGGATACATCCGCACATGCGTAGAATTCTTCCTGTCTTCCTAATCCAATGCCACATCCCTTGTTTACATCATCATCTATACAGCCCCAACTATTACCTGTCATAGGAAATATTAAATGTTATTTTGTTATTCCATTATTGAATTGAATTTATATTATGTTACCTAAGCTTTATACCTGTGGTTGGGCATGCAATGTATTCCGTCTGCATACATTTTATAGTAAGAAATAAACAAAAATTGAAGATACCAAAGATGCAATCAAAATACATCTAAGGACAGGCAATACGATTATCAACAACAACAAAACAAAAAAAAAACAAAACCAAACAAAACAAAACAAAACAAAACAAACAAACAAACAAACAAAAAACAAGACACAAATCTAAGGGGGAAAAAAACGCTACACAGAAAACTTATTGTGCTGTTTTGATACTTTGAAAGACACAAATAGTCGCTTTCCTAACATTATTATTTATCCATAAGTCACACGCCTTCCATCTAAAACTTCAATTTTTCGAGCGTTGAGATAATAATAATCGCAGCCAGTAGCATAACAAAAGCGTTACTGGTAACAGAACACAACCATCTCTCAAAATAGAGTATATTCTCCAAGGGACATTACAAATTTCATAACACAACTAACATGTTTGTTTTTATATAGAAATATTCAGTCCAGTAATTCGGATGTTTGTTGAATATTCAGTATATTGTTTTATTATTCTAACATCTGATGACATCACGACTAGGATAATGACAGATGTCGTATTTTCTACCAACCTATCCAAGATGTACGTAATAAACAAATGGAAGCAGCAGGACCGGACCGGGATCAATTGTTCTATGTAAAACATGTAGTGTATTGTTGTGTGTACTTGGACAGCCAGGAGTAGATAACTCCAGCGCGGGGACCAACTGTCCCATATAAAACATGTAGTGTGTTGTTGTGTGTACTTGAACAGCCAGGAGTAGATTACTCCAGCGCGGGGCCCAATTGATCTATGTAAAACATGTAGTGTGTTGTGTGTACTTGAACAGCCAGGAGTAGATTACTCCAGCGCGGGGCCCAATTGTTCTATGTAAAACATGTAGTGTGTTGTGTGTACTTGAACAGCCAGGAGTAGATAACTCCAGAGCGGGACCCAATTGTTCTATGTAAAACATGTAGTGTGTTGTTGTGTGTACTTGAACAGCCAGGAGTAGATAACTCCAGCGTGGGGACCAATTGTTCCATTTAAAACATGTAGTGTGTTGTTGTGTGTACTTGAACAGCCAGGAGTAGATAACTCCAGCGTGGGGACCAATTGTTCCATGTAAAACATATAGTGTGTTGTTGTGTGTACTTGAACAACCAGGAGTAGATAACGCCAGCTCGGAGACCAATTTTTCTATGTAAAACATGTAGTGTGTTGTGTGTACTTGAACAGCAAGGGGTAGATAACTCCAGCGCGGGGATCAATTGTTCTATGTAAAACATGTAGTGTGTTGTGTGTACTTGAACAGCCAGGAGTAGATAACTCCAGCGCGGGGCCCAATTGTTCTATGTAAAACATGCAGTGGGTTGTTGTGTGTACTTGAACAGCCAGGGGTAGATAACTCCAGCGCGGGGCCCAATTGTTCTATGTAAAACATGTAGTATGTTGTATGTTGTTGTGTGTACTTGGACAGCCACGAGTAGATTACTCCAGCGCGGGGATCAATTGTTCTATGTAAAACATGTAGTGTGTTATTGTGTGTACTTGAACAGCCAGGAGTAGATAACTCCAGCGCGGGGACCAATTGTTCTATGTAAAACATGTAGTGTGTTGTGTGTACTTGAACAGCAAGGGGTAGATAACTCCAGCGCGGGGATCAATTGTTCTATGTAAAACATGTAGTGTGTTGTGTGTACTTGAACAGCCACGAGTAGATAAGTCCAGCGCGGGGCCCTATTGAGAGCAATTGGTCCAATTGGTTTAAGACCGCCCCTGTGAAGCAGCTCCTGATGAGCAACTGTTTGTTAGTCGTGGTCGTTGATAGCCTGTTGCAAGGCAAAATATTCTGACACTACCCATCGTGTCCTTTTTTATTAGTGGAATCCTAAAGTTCGACCCATATGTCGATCTCTGTAGATTGTGTTTTACCTACATATATCAAATTTGTTGTAAACGTCTTCTTATCTTGAGTACAGTTAAACACTGCCATCTTGAGGTTAAACAACAATCAATCAATTAAGCGTTAGTGTGGGTGTCGGTGAGAATAATTTTTTTTTATATAATTGAATCATAATTGACCGAACAATTGATTTATATTATACCTGTATGATATCTCCATTGGACAACACATTGAGAGCATGTTAACCCTGGAGGGAGGGATAATTCTGCCGCGTATAAACCAACAGTACCATAGTTAAAATAGAACTTCGTTCCGCCAGTCTTAATATCTGATAGTAAGTACTGATCTAGACAGTCCTGGGTAGCAGCCTTTGTGACGTTATTATTAGGACAAATTCTAAACTCTAAATATCCACGGTGACTCGCTGTTATTTCAAAATGCATGGTAACATTGCTGCCCATGATGTATGTTTTACTGATAGTTCCTGTAGCAAATAATCCTGGAGGTTCGTGAAGTGGTGGTTTACCATACTCGTCCCCACAAACACCGCATTTACCACCATTTACAAAATGTTGAATCTGAAAATGATGATACTTGTATTATTATTATTATTAATTTATTATTATGCGCATTTTTAGTGTTTTGCTTTTTAATTTAGTATGTTTCATCATATTAACTACATAATTTACTAAACCAGCAATATATTTCTCTTATTTATGATAGGAAACTAAGCATGACAAATTGCCCAGAAATCTCCTATAACGCTATTTCTGTTTCTAAAGTTCTTACCGGTACTTTTACAGGACTGCAACAACAGTGATATTTATAATAATTTCATTTGATATTATTTAAAACGTGTTGAATTTCTACATGCGAGATGTTGACTTTGTTAATTAAATCTAATTTGTAATCTTGTTTTAATCATCTAATTGTGATTTTCGAATAATTACAGTTTGTATATTTTTGTTCAAAATATTTATGTGCCAAGTGTCGTAATTTTACCCATACCTATCTTAATATTGAATCAAGATCATCTGTAAGATTATCTCTGTAAGATTATCTCTGTAAAGATATCTATGTATACATCATGTTCATGGGAAAGTTTTCATGATTTAAGTACATGTACATGTATGAAATGGACTTATTGGCACGGTTACAGTAATACATATAACGCTCATGTTTACGTGTGGATGAACAAATATTTAGAGGAAGAATCACAAAAATATACAATACTGAGGAGATATTGACTTTTACCAAAATATATTTATAAAACTTTTTTTTAGCAGGTTTTAACAACTACACCATATATATGAAATAAAAGAAATATTTAAGGAATTTCAATCCTTCTTTCCAAGGTAGATGATAGAAATAGAAAATTAAAACAGTTTTGTAATTTTTTATGAACAAAATATAGAATTACAATGTAATTCATTGTCAAAAAATATTATACAAACAAATGATGTCAAATATTGCGTTAGGTTTTCTCCTGGTCCCCCGGTTTCCTCCACCAATAAAACTGACCGCCACGATATAACTGAAATATTGCTGAAAGTGTAGTTAATACCATAACTCTAGCAACTTTCTGACATGTTCTTTCTTTTGAATATTGAATTATATAATACGATTTCAAATAAAGAAGTAAAGTAGAATGCATTGACTAGAATTGAAGGTGAGTTTATATATTGTATATTGCGCCACGATATAACGGAAATATTGTTGAAAGTGGCGTTAAACATCATTACCCCTAACCATAAAAATTATATCTAAATATCAATACTTACATTAAACCCTCCACAGAATAGTTGGTTATCATTAAAGTCAACGGGCGTGTCAAAACCATATCTCCACATAGACGCTCTCCCGGGTGGATTAACTAGTCTCCCGTGTCCGTGAACAAGAGATATAAAACAATTCACCAAAGCGAGGTATGACACTTGCTTTTTATCTAATAAACTATTCATCTCTATTAAATGTTCTCAAAATCTGGTTTTATAGTCCTAAAAAGTTTGTCATCAGCCTAACTTCTATCCACATACACGGTGAAATTATGTGGACTGGCTAAGCCTGTTCTGTCCTTGTAAAACACATTGTCATCAACATCATATAAAACTGTCTGACACACATTTAGATAAAATAATGTCAAACCAAATCCTGATCAATATCATTTTGTTCTAGGAATGTACTTCATTTTACATTAGAGGTTACGACAAATTACACTATAAAACTTAAAACAGGCGTTAATTATCGAACTATTCATCGTTTTGGTCTGTTAGTACAAAAATCTATAAACTTGTTATCTTCTACGACCTTGTCCCGGGGGCTAAGAAGATAACAGTCTGACAGATCACAATGATCCTCTAGGTTCTTTTGAGTATTCATCAACCATTACAAGTCCTACAGTGGTATGGGCATCTTATCGATGCTTGACTTTGATTTGTTTTTTTTTTTAATTCATTAGATTTGATGTTGCAAAAATGGACAAGTTCAGTATACAATGTTTATAGATACAATGGACACTAGTTGATATTGTACTAATAGTGTAATAAGATATGGGGCGTGAGGATATTTAGTAACTGACAACATTGGGGTGGGGGAGTGGGGGTGTTTAGTAACTGACAATATTGGGGTGGGGGAGTGGAGATATTTAGTAACTGACAATATTGGGGTGGGGAGTAAAGATTTTTAGTGACTCACACAGGTCATAACTCCAGTTTGAAATAGGAAATCTTATTCTTGGCTATTGTCTTGTTTATTTTATAAAGTACAGTAAGGCCTCGTTATATTGCTAAAGTTGGCGTTAAGGACCAATCAACCAATCAATCAAGTTTTGCATTTCTTTTTATGTATTGTCACGTGTGTTTTATAGACGATTTCAACGGATACCATAGATACAGTTAGGTCTGTATCATTCCTTGACCTACACGTAAAAATTGACAGCGAGAGCAGTTTAAGACAGAAACATTAGGGCAAAGGAGACGATTTTAATATTCCGATTGAAGACGGGCTATGTATATCCCTCAGCTAACGTGATATTCAAGAGATTGTGTTTCCTGAAATATCGTGAAGCTACTGAACAAAGAGTTCTTAGTGGTCAATTTGAAGTAATCAATTTAAAAGTTTTATAGTGGCAATCATCATTTGAAAATAGAAATAAACCCCCATTAATACTTCTCATGTTTTAATTTATAATGACTCGACATTTTCTCTTGGAATTTAATGGAAGTTTATTCTCCCTTCGGTTATGAACGGAATCAAATAAAATATATCTTAACATCTTTATTGATGACGAATAAGTATAGTACAATTTAAAAGTGTCGTTATTGATATAACTGTAGGGAGGGAAATACACATAATGATAGAAATATTACCTGTTTCAAACAACAGTGTAGCTCTTTATGTGGTAAGCATAAAACAAAGCAAAAAGTTTTAATATAGCATAAAAACTATATATCAATTGAATAAGATTTTAATGATGAATCAAAATATACATAATAAATATCTGCTACGATGGAAAAGAGATTTATCAATAGACTTGTATTTTTGGTGACATGTCAAATAAGACATGATGGTTAAGATAGTCAATGTTACATAGGTCTGGTCGCTCTACCCTAACATACGTCTAGACTTTAAAGCAAATCTAAAAGTAATACAACTATCAGAGCGAATTAGATGTGGTATCTCCTTGTTGCAGCAGGTTTCACACTCCAAAATATATTGATAGATTTTAAATAATTTATCGTTTAATTTATTAGTAATATTTTTTATGATTTATTAGATTATTTTAGAGTTTGATAATTTTGACCAGTAGAGTAGTTATATGAATATTGAATACATTATTGTATGTATGTATGTAGATAGATACACAGATAATGTGTTTTCTCTAGGGTATCACAAGATTAGCACAGTAATCTTTATATTTGTTATCATTATATTTATCTATTGACTTCTTGTCACTTCACACGATGGACCTGGTTATCAATAATAGCCAACTTGATCTGAAATAAATCGATTTACATTCTTTCAATTTGCATAGGTCTATAGAATAACAAAGACGGGCGTTGTTCATTCATTTACAACCCGTGGCCGGGTGCTATTTTAAAAGACCGTTTGTTATGATTGATTGCAATTTGGCAACTGTAACGCTTCGTCTACATGACATCGATATTAGGCTGTTTCTTGCCCCTTACGACATTGCCAAAAATCAATGTGTATGCCTTGACTACAGTATAAAAATTGACCAATCGTATATTTCGATTTAAAGTTCACTCCATGGATGAGGTAAATACAGAATTTTGTTCACGTGTAAACATAAATAGTATTATCTTCGACTAAGCAGAAAGGAAAACCATCAAATAATTATTTCAGTAGTAGTATTAACTGATTGGTTGGAGGTATAATGTTCCGTATAATATCTAAGATGAAGCCTGTGGTAATTTGTGGTATTATTTTAGTCAAATGTCAACAAATTAACCTCATAGAAAACGGGGTTGACTCTAGCCGTACCGTGATACGGCGTTGAGTCTGGCCGTACCGTGATACGGCGTTGAGTCTAGCCGTACCGTGATACGGCGTTGAGTCTAGCCGTACCGTGATACGGCGTTAAGTCTAGACGTACCGTGATATGGCGTTGAGTCTAGCCGTACCGTGATACGGCGTTGAGTCTATCCGTACCGTGATACGGTTTTCGTACTTGTACTCCAAAATTGTCCACTTTAAACAAAATATTAATATATTTAGTCTTCGTAACACATGAATATTAGTTCTATTAAAAAATGGCGATGGTCTCGACCACCATTTAAATATTAGATCGTGTAAATGACTTAAACAAGCAATAAATGATCTAAAGATGTACTAGTATTTAATTCTGGAAATAACACATCGATTCAAATAATTTGCTACGCAATTCAATTAATTTGTTGCACAGATCCATTAAATTTTTTAATTTTGCCAATATTGACCACACCGCTAATTCATTAGACCGCACAATTAATCCTCGAATTCATCATTTCTCCATAGTTGCAATTTAGTTTCATGCCAACAACACGAACGAACATTCATGATGGCGGCAAACTGTGTGCGCGTCACTTCACGAACAACATACGCGACTCTCATTTCAGGGATGTTATGGAGTAAAAACGTGATGAAGGGAAACAAGTTTTAAATGAAGGTAGTGTTATGCATGTAATGTATACCATTTGTTTTAGGATTATGACATGTAGTATTACACAGCACATCTCCACCATCTTCATTTAGTGTTGTGTACACAACAGATACACTTTGCTACAAGCAGTAAACCTACAACGGAAGCATGTACATTGGCATCAAAGATACACTATTTATACTTTGCTCCAAATAATTTAGAGAAATTTGATTGATTGATTGGTGTTTAACGCCAACCGCATTTAAGGAGAGAACGTTAATCATAGAACAAACGAAGTACATGTAGTTTAGTTTAAAAATATTTTATTTGCTCAAATGTGCAAAAAGGATATGACACAAGTTAAACAAACTTATAAAGTATTCTCCTATGTACAATAAGTTACAACATTATTTGATAGAGCATGCATGCTTATGAATATTTCTTACATTAATATGTGTAAATTGAATAGGAACAGAGAACGAAGAAAGGAATTAGAGAGAGATGATGGTGTGTGTGGTTGTTCATTTGGTGAACCACTAAAAAGACTGGAAACCTTTCAGACCTCTTTATATATTCAAACACGTGCTTAAAAATAATTTCGTTCTGTTCATATGAAAGAATAGGATTACAACTGATTAAAAGTTTGAGGTCTATAGCACGATCATTAGGTAGCCTGCTGAGATTATGGAACAATGCATATCTCATATTTGCATAACAGGAACACTCAAAGAAGTAGTGATATGTGTCTTCGCGATTGGTCCTACAACGACAAGAAGGATCTGAGACTATATTTACTTGAAACAAATCATAATTTAAAGAAGAAGCAAAACATCGAAGCTGGGTTAATGCAGTACGGGTGTATTAAGTTTTCGAGGTCCAATTTCGTAATGTTTAGGAACTTGGCTAATATATTTCTGTTTTCTTAATTCAGTTTAAAATTTGCAATAGATTCCGCATTTTGAAGTAATGGATTTAAGCTATCCCATTGACGTATTGTTGATAAATGTATCACAAGTAATCGATAGTCTGCAAAATGGTATTATAATATCACTTCCATTACGCAATGGATAAACGGTTGTACTTTGCATTTTTGGTAGAATTAGGTCACAATTATCATTTTGAATATTATAAACTACACATTTTTATCTTCAAACAATGAAGTTAGTATTATATGCTAGATATAAGGGATTCATTGGACTAAGTTTGATATTATTTAGTCCAGGGAATCACGTGGTGACAGGCGCTTTGATATTCTATTTTTGAAATAACAACAAAGTGTTTTAATATTACGTATTAGGTAGGAGGAAGTATCAATATAATCTACTTATACATGCAAAACAAAGGAACGTGCAGGATTTTTCATTTAGATATAATAAAAACGTAGCTGACTTCTTTCCACGAAGAAAGCAATAAATATACAAGTTTGATAAGTGTTTGCTTTTAGTATTACATGTAGTAATCACTTATCTTTCGCGTTCAATTGTTTAACCGTTTAACTCGGAAAACCGTGGTATAGATATTTAATAACTCAATCCAATTGCAAAATAAATATTACATCTACATACTTAATGTCAAAATAATAAATTAACAGATATTTAATAGGAACGGCTATTGTAAAACAAAGTTTACAGGTTGATTATGATCATCGAGTTACTGCATGGTGTTTATCATCACTTTCAGAATTTGAGTTGTCTGCCCTTCTTCGTTTACGGATTATGATTACCCTTTTTAGTATCTTCAAACTCTTCTAATTTCAGCCATATTGTGACTACCAGACAATATTTGAAAAATCTAAAAGATATAACGTTCTGACGGGTAAAACTAACAGTATTTAGTGGGTAGTAAGTGTCCTGAAGACATATTTTAGAAGTGGGTATTGGGGCGAAGATCCACGTCTTTGATGTATTGCTCTAGTCAGAATTGAGTGGTCGTTACCATTCGTCTTCTAATCCTCTCTAACTTGATTAGGAAAAAGAAGGAATACATGTAATATATAATACAGTTATTAAAAATATGAGGCAGTAGTGCTCTGTGCACTGTAATATATTCTTGACGAGTATACATTTAGTTGTCATTACATGTACTTTTGTCTAGTGTATTGGATATTCAGAGTATGGCATGTTTCAATTATCATAACTGTGGTTCTGACATTCAGAAGTATGGCATGTTTTAATTATCGTAGCTGTGGTTCTGACAATCTTCCTAAACAGGATCACCGTGAACCGGATGTTGTCATTTCTATTTTTATAAGGGCTTATTGTTGATGGTTATATTGTACAGCAGTTTTTTTTCAACGGCTAATGATCAAGCAGATTTTCAGCTGACTACAATATGTAGCTTAATTAGTATCTAAGATATAAACTAATCTCATTTTGCTATTCTTGTAGTTTTTTAATGTTATTTTATTCTTTTACCATATCAATTTTATTGGTTGGTGTTACTTTATAGTTTTAAATTAGGAATGTCTTAACCTATATTTACTTTTGTAATTTTTAAATGTGTTTAATCATGAAATTCTACTCCACGATATAGATGAAATATTGCCAAAGATGGCGTCATATATCAAACAATTATAATATGTAATAGACCCCATAATGATGTTAGTCATGATTTAAATGTGGTGATCGACGTATTACTGGCTACCAGTCAACAAAAATAAATGTATTTTGATTTACCTCCCTTGTCATACTGACATACAACATCGTAACTATGACAGTGTTTGGAAATATCTAACATAGCTATTATTATTATTATCTATTCAGACAGGTCATGACAAAATGAAGGTGAGAATATTTAGGTATATATGACATCAGTAATACTTCAAACATGAAAACGTTTTCACATACAAGGTTATAAAAAATACAGAAATCATTAGATGTTTCTTCTTCTCTTCTTCCCGTCAGGAGAATACTCTATATTGAGTGTTGACTCTCCGCGCATGTCCCTTCGGTGCAGTTAAAAGCAAATCGTATATACAGTCAAAAACGGAATGAACGTATTTACATCTGGGATAGCACTGGTAGGCTGGTGTACCCTAACCCTACCTGGAACTGGTCAATGGTGTTGACTTGACGTAGAGTTGGTGGTACGCAGGAAGAAAGAATATCGATATACATCAGCATTTGTATACAGTGTTCTGTAGGCTGCATTACCTCTGGTTCTGTTGTCTGATGGTGTGAGAATGTGTTCCGCATGGACATCAACTAAGTTGTAAACTATTTTGTACATGAATGTTGCTCTTGCTTTGGCTCTTCGTTGTTCTAGTGACTCCCACTGTAACCTGGAGACCATTGATGTTACTACTCCAGGTTCTCTATCATAAAAGTTGTTATGTGCAAATCTTGCAGCTCTCCTTTGTATTGCCTCTAGTTAGTGTATGTTGTTCCGGGTATAAGGATCCCATACTGAGCTTGCATATTCAATAGATGGTCATACCAAAGTTGTGTATGCGACTGCTTTCACTTCTTTTGGGCAGGAATGTATATTGCGCCTTAGGAAACCGATGGTACGGTTGCCTTTTGCTGATATGTTGTTAATGTGGCTGGTCCAATTTAAGTCTGAGCTGAATGTTTCTCCATGTTGATCTATTAGTTTGTTTTGATATTTGAATAGCTAATCATAGTTTACAGGAGTTTGTTGAAAATCTGTAAATGGAATGAAATGTGACATTGGAATGACAAGAGAAGATATATATTGTTAAGAGAAACGCTCGTTTATATGGCCATTACTTTAGTGTGGACATTCAGTAAAGTGACCCAGCAGCCTAATTTATAACCTTAGTCATGTATGCAATAATATATGTGATCAGAATGAAATAAAACTTCTGACCGTCGTGTACATCACGAAAGATGTCTTCAGATATTTTACATATTCTTGTTTTGGTCAAGATATATGCTGAACAATGCTGGAAGTCTTTTACTCATTCATGACTTAAAAGATATGTGACAAGAGTGAAGAGTAACACGACGGGTGCCAAATGTGGAACAGGAACTGCTTACCCTTCCTGGTTTTTAGTGGGGTTCGAGTTGCTCAATCTTTAGTTTTCTGTGTATTGTTTTGTAGATCATTGTTAGTCATTGGTTGACGTTATCAAATATAGCCGTACACGGAACATTTGTTTTGATCAAATGTGGGAGAAATAGTAAAAAGGCAATAACTACAAAATTGGTCATTGGATTTTCTTCAAATTTTCAGTGTGAAGGTACTGATCATGCTACTTCATGTCAAATGTTTTCTATCTGATAAGTGGGTTGGGGTCGAGTGGAAACACCAAGGAAGCGAGGTTTAGGGACAGAGCATGGGGATATAGCATATCCTGTCCAACCTCACAAATAGGATCTTTACGAATATTCTATCCAACTCGTTCTCAACGGTTCTATATTGTTGATTTGATTGATTTGATTTATTGTGTTTAACGCCACTTTCAACAATATTTCAGCTATATCATGGCGACCAGTTTTAGTGGTGGAAGAAACCGGAGAGAACAACCGACCATGGACAAGAAACGGGTAAGCTTTATCACTTGCGGCTGTGAGTCGAGTGCACCCATTTTTGTAATTTACAAAGCCTGGCGCAAACCCATGCCGTATTGGTGATAGACTTGTGTGAGTTGTTAGGTAATCCAACTACCTAACTCATTGAGCCACCCGGGCCCTCTATATTGTAATATAAAATTTGATGAAACAATCTAATATAAAATATCATAGGCATAGATTTTCTTGACGGGCAGGGTAGTCACTCGTTATATATCTATATATAAATTACATTATTTCGTTTTTATATATACACAGATGAGAATGAGGCCACATCGAGCATGCTATTTTATTGTAGCAAGTGCCGTACTCCATAATATTACATGTACCATTCTTAGGAATTGTTGAAGAAGCAGAAGAGGTTATATTGCAAGATATACAACCCCAAATAGAACAATATGAAGGACTGTAGGATGGCCGCAGAGTCAGAAAATATTTTGCAAGAAACTTTTTCACATGAAATCAAAACAGTTTATGCAAATGCGTGTAAAATCATGAATAAATGAATACTACAATAAGAAGAGTTTGAAGATACCAAAAGGGCAATCAAAATCCGTATATCGAAGAAGAACAGGCAACACAATGACCAATAGAAAGAGTACAAAAGAACAAACAACGATGTACAAATACATATAAAACTAAAGATCGAGTCACACGAACCCCACTAAAAACCGGGGGTGAACTCATGTGCTCCGGAAGGATGAGCTGTTCCTGCTCCACCAGTGGCACTCGTCGTGTTAATATAGTTACAAACCCGGTAATAAGTCATGAATGAGGAAAGGACCGGGTAGTGTTTACGACAAGTAGAACTTATCCATGGTCATGTGTGACACCGATATTCCATAGTGGTCAACCAAGTCATGGTGGCAACCGTAAAATTTTCGAAGTAATGATTTCAACTTTACCAAAAGGAATTCTTGCTTCAGTAGTTTCCATGGCAGTCAATATATACATGTATTTGTTTTCTTTTTGCCTTTAATACAAAAAAGATTATTTTCATATTTTTGCAGGTTTTTATACCTCCCAAGAAAGTAGGAGCCGTCGTGGTGGAGATCGTTTAGTAGTTTGATTTACAACTACCTATGCAATCGGTGCCTCTCACTACTAACGTTATGAGTTCGAATCCCGTTCAGGCTATGTGAATTCGATGCAACATTTTAAGATAAAATTTGTCAGTGCCTTGCGACAGGTCGGTTGTTTTTTTCCAGGTACTCCAGTTTCCTCTACCAATAAAACTGACCACCACGATATACCTGAAATATTGTTGAACGTGACGTTAAACACCATAACCACCATCCACGAAAGTAAAGCTGGAAGGATAAGGAACTATATTGTATTATATTTTTTATGTTCCAACTTCGACAGTGGAGGAGGCATATAGACCAACCGTGGTCCGTACGTACGTATGTCCTGATTTGGTTGACGTTTTGCGTTTAGGTCTATATCTTGAATGCTATGCATGGTCTAGCAATGTTAGTTTGTCAGTGGATAGATCTTTGACAGTACAACATGTTTCACTAGGAATTATGTCACAGTTACCTACATTCTAGACTAGAGAGACTTTGTTATTTTTTAAATATCAATTTCTCAAGTACTAGATATGGTAGAGTTTCGATATTTAATTAATGGATAGTTTGTGGATACATCCACCAGATTCACCAGTCTATTTAGACCACGGGATGTGCATATAGTGGCTTATAGACACATGTCCTATGTTCTTCTTTTATTTACTGAGTCTAAGAAAACAATGTTAGGATAACAATGAAGAAATATAAAAATGTCAAACACATTTGTATTGTGAAAATTGCACAGAACAATCAATATTTATATCATTGATGACAAGATAGCCACTTGAGAAGAACTGGGAGTGTATTCATTGGAACTATACTTTTTAAGCATGTCAATTTGAAGTTGAAGTTTCAGTTTATTGAGTTTTTGTTCCTCCAGTTTGCCCTTTAGTACTTTGACCTTCAAGTCTAAAACATCTTCATGACTGGCACGTTTCCTTTTGACCACTTTTGCATCCTTTGTTGTTTGCTTTGGTGGTACTGCCGGATTGTTGACCTTTACAATAGCATCAACAAGCTGTGCAGGTTCCTGGGTTGGCATTAGACCTGGGCTGGTAACTTTTGTACTGAAATGATCCCGAGACAGGGAGCAATCACTTTCATCATATGTGTTCTGATCTACACAATTTTCTGCAAAAATATAAATATGGAGCTAGAACTACATTTTTAAAGTTACTACAAAAATATCAAATTACTTGGTCATAGGACTCATTTACATTAATTTTCTATGATAATCGAACAATGCTCACTTGACGGTTGCTAATGCAGTCTTAAAGTAATATTACACCAGTTTTGGGTGAAGAAAATATTTCCCTGAAAATTCAGTTGGAATACGGTGGTACCTTTACTAAGCTATTCATGCATGTTTCAAGCTGAAATATGTTCCCGACAACTAGAAACCTGCAAATCCGTGTGCATGCTTTTCGTCCTCGCCATTGTTGTGGAGACTAATTAACTTTCGGTTGTTTTGTTCCGATGATTGCCGATCATTATACCTCGGGAAGAAAAGCTTTGGTCCGATGATTGCTATCAAGAAAAGATAAACGGGTGTGTTCGATTTGCGTTTCAATAATCTCCCTTTTTGAAATCTGGCTGTCAAAAGTAGACATTTATTTTTATGTTGATATGTTTTATTGATATATTTTGTAATGATAAGGCTATTTGTAATATATTTATCGTATTTAAACATTGACAACCTTCTTCAAATAAAATTTGTTAAGAAATTTGCAGAATTAAAACAATAACAATACCATTGTCAATGCGATGAATGTTTTATATCATATTTAATATTTACATTTTCAACTTGTTCAAGGAACCATTGGCTATTAACAGTATGGTCTACTTAGTATAACTTTTAATCCTGCTTCTATATGAGTATTACCCAATCTATTTGTTTTTGGGATAGCTTAAAATGAGAGACTAAATTTTGTTAATTTTCTGCTTTAAATTTAGATTAGCTTTAACCCCAGAATGCTTTAAAATATAAAGTTTTTGCTCACCACATCATGCTTTTCTGGGTTGATTTTTTACATTCGAACCTCAGTGCTACCTAGTTTATTTTTTATATTGGTATTTTACAGCCGGTTTTGCATCTATTTTGTTGTGCAGTATTTATTTGAAGCCTTTACAATTGTTGATTTTTATGTTCTGTTATATCATGCCTTTTGTTGACTATATAAAGTATTGAAAAGTTATTAGCCCTAATTCCTATTGCCATAAGCTCGATTCCCAGTGGAACAAACCTGGATATGTCTAAATCTCATTTTGTATCCATCGTCAACTAATTCAATCACTTTCTGTAACAAGAGCGTGTTTGGATATGTCTCGCTTGGTGGTTGCCAAGCAAAAAGCTCACAGACAGACAGACAGACAGACAAAGGATCAAAATTTATACTTTTTTATATTTCAAACATCAAAGTTATACTAAGTAGGCCATACTGTTTTAGCCAATGGTTTCTTGAACGAGTTGAAAATGTAAGCATTAAGTATTATATAAAACATTCGTCATCTTGACAATGGTATGGTTATTATTTTAATTCTGCAAATTTCTTATCAAATTTTATTTGCAGAAGTTTGTCAATGTTTAAATACGATAAATATATCACAAATAGCCTTATCATTACAAAATATATCAATAAAACATATCAACATAAAAATAAATGTCTACTTTTGACAGCCAGATTTCCAAAAAGGAGATAATTTAAACACAAATCGAACACACCCGTAAAACAATCTCCCCGAAAGAGCCCAAATCTTGGGTCACGCGCATATCATTTGCATTATTGTTGTGAACAACAGAATTATCTGCTGTCAAATATTTTGCGATTTGCTCATAAATTCTGCTTTTGAGCGGATTTTTAATGATATGCAGTTGATTTTAGTTAAATTAAGTGGCATATTAAGTAAAAATATTTAATCCAAAAATTCCACGATATTCGCCTTTCATATTACTTTAAATTTATGTGAACAGTTAATGATCCCTAAGAAATAAACTTATTGAAGCACTTTATACAGGAGAGACCATTTGTATTTTAGGGAGTGACTATGAATAAATTGGAAGAAAAAGAAAGAACCCAAATTTTGCTGTAATTTAGTCAGTCAGGATCAGAGAGCCTGTGAACAATAAATCATGACAGGAAAATATTTAAGGATCGTTTTAAAATGATAATTTCCAGGACCGTGTTTACACCGAAAAAGAAAACAAGTACCCAACTTAACTTCACAGCTCTCAATAAATATCTATGAAATGGTTGCTCACTATCTACGTTTGTTATTGTTTGTTGTACGGTGAAAAGACTGAAAATCACGAGAATTTGACAGATACTACCACCTGGGACGGATTTGTAATGTGATTTTATACAAAGTAAAGAAAATTACGAGCCTCCCCCCGAACAGTTTCATGAACTAGATACATGTAGCACATGTGCTATATGTCTCTGAAAGAATCCATTGATAAGACACTTGTTTTTAAAGGTTTAAGAATATAACAAGTTGAAATAGGCTATTTTTCTCATAGCGATCTACGAAATGGATCGTCCTAAATTGGCAAATATACCATGAAAATTAACTGGAGTTATTGGTTGGGCTTTAACTGGCTACACGTTATCCTTGAGATCTGATGGATTTATCAATATTCACATTATTTATTATTTGTTTGTTGTTTATTTTTCACTTGGAGTTTTAAAAGGAATGAATCGACAACTCCATAATGTATTTGAAGCATTTACCTTTTTGTTCATAGGTGAAGCCTGTCGTCTGAAGACATTCTTCAATGTCAGATAAGCTTGCTGTGTCCTGCATCATATTAACTATCCTCTCCACGGAGGAAGTTGGTTTCTTTGGAGTAGGACCTCCATCTGTCTTATTTACTTCCTTCCTGTATTCATTAAAGTTGGACTTGGATTTGGATATCATATTCCTCCATTTCTCCTTAACTTCCTTCAATGTTCTTGGTGCAACACCCAAAGCATTGATTTTGATAGTTATTTGTGACCAAATTCTGGCTTTCTTCACATTGTTCACAAAATTAGTATGCTTTTCCCTCAACACATCAAAGTTTTGTTCTACTTCTTTTTCAAGTATTGATTCCTCTAACGGGGAGAAATTAGCTTTTCTCAACCTTGGCAGCATTTTCGGAATCACTCCATTCTCCATTTTGACAGCTGACAACATGTCATCCGTTAACACTGTATTGAATTTATTTAATCATATGATCAAATCTAATCACATAATTACCTTATTGTTGGCCATGTGAGTCAAGTTAATCATATGATAAAAAAAACGGCTGTATCCCGGAACATTTTGCAAGATCAAAGAATGTTGTCCTGCCTAATTAAGAGGGATTAAGGGGTCCTATTAAGGTGAATGATCAGGGAAATCACCGGTAAATTCTATTCTTTTTAATAGATCTGTATTCTCATTAAACCATATACATAGATATAAAGAAGACATGTATGTACAATATTTACATTAAGAAATACATGTACTTAAATATACAGTCCGACAAAAGTTAAGCACCACCTGACTTGTTTCAATAATATTTTTTCTAATAATGAACTTATTTCAAATCGGTTTGCTGTTTTCGTTACCTGTACACACATACTTACTTACCTGTGAAACAGGTTATTGGTCGATTTTTATTTATGTGTATATGACAGGGTTTGTAAAGTGCCACGTGTACTTTTCAACATTTGTGTTTGCGAACGAAAGCTGATTTTTTTTTTGTGTAGAGTTTTAAGTTTCATTTTCTATTGGTTTGGTATGGTGCGGAATTAACCATACCAGAAAGGTGGAAAGCTGTTGGCATGCATAACGGTGGTTTTAGCCATAGAAGGGTGACAAATCACTTCAGGGTTAAGCATTCCATCATTGTACGATTGATGCAGCGTTTTCGTCAAACGGGGAATGTTACTGACCGTCCACGTGCAGGTAGACCTCGCAAAACGACGCCGAGAGAGGACCGGTGCACTTCGTGGTAATTTACCGTTTGGAGGCCACATTAGCACACGCACTGTAATCAGACGCCTCCATCATCAGGGAATGCGAGCGCGACGACCCATAAAACGTCCACAGTTGACATTACGTCATCGCCATGCTCGATTTGACTGGTCACATGATCATTTGGGGTGGACTATTCGCACATGGAGACGGGTCCACTAGTCTGATGAAAGTCGATTTTTGTTACGCCCTACCGACGGTCGTGCAAGGGTTTGGCGCCAACGAAACACCTCATTTCAGGAATACCACATTTTGGGCACAACTGCTTTTGGGGGTGGGGGTGTAACTGTCTGGGGTTGTTTTTCCTTTGACTGTAAGTTGGGCTTGTACGTTCTTGATGGTAATCTGACAGGCCAAAAATATCGTGACAATGTGCTCGCTCCACGCGTAGTCCCCCATTTCGACAATCATGCGTTGGCTGACAGGCCAATGTTCATGGATCATGGACGACAACGCTAGGCCACATAGAGCCCGAATTGTACAACATTTTTTACAGCAAGAGGCTGTCCAGACAATTCCATGGCCTGCGATGTCGCCAGACATGAACCCTATAGAGCATGTATGGGACTTTATTGGCCGAAAAATTAACCAACGCAATCCAAAATATCAAAATATTGACGAATTAAGAACTGCTATCTTACAGGAGTGGCAACAGTTCCCCCAAGAACGGCTTAGGCGTCTTGTGCGAAGCATGACGAGGCTTGTTACAGAACTTCACAATAAACGCGGTGGATATACTCGTTATTGATTTTTATGCCTTACGCATGCGCACAATAGATGCATTTAAGAGTTCTTAAAATCTGAAGACTCTGCATATTAATACAATGTTAAAAACTTCCATCAAAGACAACCTGGTTTTACGTTTTTCCAGCGCCTGTTTTGAACCCCATTTTTGCCACGTCATAGTCACGTCTTTCATGGTGATAAATACTTCGTAAATTGGTAATTTTAGAGCCCTTGGTGTAGTCTTTTAAGAAGTTTAAGAAAAATGGTGATATCTATTTTATTGTTTTAACAGTATTGATGTAACTTTTGTCGGAGTGTATATAATTTTAGCCCGGATCATATACAATTTTGTTGATTAGTTTACCCCGGTAATAAATTTACACAGTTTTATCAATAATGATTTTGTTTTTGGATTTCAAAAGCTTCCTAAAGTTTATAACATTAGCATTTCTGAAATAAAAATTTGACATACAACATTTTCGATTTTCTTCAAAGTATTTACATTCTAATATATGATGGAATTCGCCACCAATATCATCTGTGTTCTCTTTTTGCTCTTTCTATATAAATGGAATTACATAAATTACAAAAACATAATAATGAATATTTATTATTAAATTTTAAACTATATAAGCATACATGAAATATGAAAACATAATAATGAATATTTATTATTAGACTTTAAACTAAATAAGCACACATGAAATAAAACAGCTGTCATAAATTAGGGCGTATATCGTTGCGCTTTAAAAAAAATATTACCTGGTATAAATTGCGCTGAAAAATCCATTTTCATTTGCGCTGATATTTTTGTTTCATTTGCGTTGAAACAATTAATTACGCTGATTGTGTTATTTTGTGTACATACAATTACCTGAGATCCAGAATTTCAAGTTAGGGGGTGCACTTAAAATAATCGCGGTATTTCGTGTGAAAAATCACGATTTTACGGAAAAAAACTCATATTTTTTCCAATTTTATGGGGGGGGGGGACATGCGCCGGGTGCCCCCACCCCTGGATCCACTCCTGCACATATATCTGACTGAACCTGTAAGCTACATACATTTGTACAATAATACCCCCAGCAAAGCTATTCATAAAACTGACCTCCCAAATTAGTTACCGGCCACTTTTTACGACTGATGATTCTATTCATTACTGGTTTTGTTAACCATGACCCTTTAAATGGTCAAGGTAAATGAGTGTTCGACTTCTGGTCTGTTTTATTTATATCGTCTTCTATACCTATTATTTATTACAGACGATATAAATAAAACAGACCAGTAGTCGAGTAACCCCTTACGGTGGCCGTTTAAAGAGTCATGATTAATAAAACTAGTGATTAAATTCAACATGTGTAAAAAGTTCCCGGTAACTAAATTTGGTATCCAACTTGTGCCTTGTCCGACCGCGATTAAATTATGCCGGGGCTCTCTAATTTGACCTTCAACCTATTCATAACTATCAAGGTGTATTCGAATGGGATATCACGTACAAAACACATGTACTTGACTGTTTACATTATTTGCATATCGCCAATATCGACTCAGTAACAATAGTTCGACTTCAAAGAGATTAGATTTACGACGCAATAATCCATTTTAACCCAGATGTTTTTGGTACAAGATATCATTTGTGGATAGGCGACTAACGGATGATAAGATAAAAAAAAAATAATTGCTTGTAGATTTTTAATTTCATTTACTAACAATGTAAGATTACAATACAAAAAATGCATCTTTGAGTGTAGATTTTGTTACTGGTTCGATCATTGCGATAAAATTGGAATGCGCATAACCATTTCTATTTATAATTTCCCCCTTGATGAAGGTCAGGTGTAACTATGAAATATAAATTAATTTTCTGTACAAAGCGAAAAAAAAAAAGAAAAAAAAAGAAAGAAAAAAGGAAAAAGAACCAAAAAAAAAAAGAAAGAAATCTGAAAAACCAAAAACATGCATATTTCATTTTATTTACAAGTTCAATTATTGTACAAGTTAGTTACCGTACATTTCAAACAAAATAACTGAGCATTGTGTACTCGTGTACTCGTGCGGAAAAAGAAGCCTCCCAGATCCAATAAAGGACAGTTCTTTTGTTTGAAATGTACGATGTCCTATACTTATTCGTATACTTTTAACCTGGACGGATGGGACATTTTTAGAAAAGTTTTAATGGTTTTAATCATATTTTAATTTTAATTATGGAGTTTATTATATCGGAAATAAACAGGAAAGAAATGTTTACCACATGATGGATATGTCTATCGTCTATCTAAAAGCACAAACGTAAAAATAAAAAAGCGCAAATGATATATAAAAAAGAGCGCAAACGTAAAACTAAAAAAGCGGAAATGATATGCCAAAAAGCGCAAACGTAAAACGCCGATAAATTCAGAACTAACATGTTCGTTATGATTAGGTTGGGTTCCTTACTTTAAGGTTGTTATTTAGCTTTGACTATCTGCTCGCCAAGTTTGAGTGTTCAGTAATTTTCATAATTAAAAGAAGTCAAGTTAATATAAATGAAAGAAATAATTTTTCTTATAAAAAATAACATATTAATATAGAACTTAATAACATTTCCATTTTAAGAATCTATTTATGGTATATTTTCTTTCCTTCGAACCCCCCTCCCAGAGGGTGTGCCGGGGGTAGAATAGGCACTAGGTTTCTCTGGCCTAGAGGCACTAGTCCTCTAAAAGGGGCCAACCCGCGGGAACCCTGGGGTATAAAGATGGTACCGAGAGCTTCTTCGGCTTGAAGGGGTGTCCGTCGGTTGTGCGGGATGTATAACCCGTCCTTCGGATGAGACGTAAATAAAACCGAGGTCCCGTGTTGAGAGATTGCCACCCTCTTCGCACGTTAAAAAACCCAGTGTAACAGCTCATTATGAGCATTATGCTCATGATGAGTGGTTCATAAAAGACCTGTTGCACTGGCTAAATTCTCCGTCCCTACCCATCACCTTTCCTTGTTTCGAGTCCCGTGGCGTTAACATTTTTTTCTCGTTCTAAATATAGCTGAAAAATTGCTCGCTGGACGTTAAACATCAATCAATCAATCTTTCCTTCGAATGGTCAATACATGTTTTACTGTTTCAAAGTGTATTATTTCTGTTAAAGTTTTAATAAATGGTTTATTTTCTTATTGGATTTTTTCTCAAATAAAAATGTCAACACTTCTCTCTTACATAAAATATATCATTTCTTTTCTCTTTAATTTTTTCATTTTCTTTATTTCAATTTTCCTTTTAAATCATTATATTTTACTTCATTTTCATTAGATTTTAACTAAATATAGCATGTGATATTTCACTTCTCATATACTTTAAAAGAAATTTAAATTCAAACAAATATATTTTTTCATTTCTTATTGAATATGTCATTTGCCTTAGATTTTGACTAAATATAGCATGTGCTATTTCACTTATTAATTACTTTTTAAAAATTTAATAACAACGTTTAGGTGGCCCCAACTTAAGTACTTAAACAACAATCTACACCTCTTATACCTGTAATAAATCGTAATCACTTGATTTAATTCAAATATGGTGGATGCTGCTTTTTGAAATATAGAGGTCGTGCATAGAAACACGCGTGTTTTTTTTATGACAAAACCCAATTTGGATTGGAAAAAAAGGGGGGAGTGGGATATAAAGAAATTTGAATTAAAGGTAAGAATCCAAATTTTGCTTAAATGAAATCAGTCAGGATCTGAAACCCTGTAAAAAAAAATTCCATGACAGGATTTGAGGGATAACATTTAAGGATCGTTTTTAAATTATGAAAATGTCCAGGACCGCGTTTATACCGTAAAAGATAAACAGGATACAACTTCACTTTCTAGCTCCCCGATAACTATCTATGAAATGGTTGCTCCCTAACTGCGTTTACTGTTTGTTGTTCGAATAAAAGACTGAAAATCACGATTTAAATTTGACAGACACTATCACATGGGACGGACTGGAAATATGATTTTTATACAAAATAAAGAAAATTACGAGCTTGTCAGAAAACAATTCTAAAGATTCTACAAACATCATTGACAAAAAAAATGTTAATGGAACCACCCTTTAAAACGTTGTGACATCACTCAGATTTGTTTTTATTCAGAAACTACCCCTTTACAACGGGGGAAAACATCAGCGGGGTATCCAAATTCTGATAGGAGAGCAGATTTTGGAAAGGTCATTTTCGTTTTCAAAATAATTTTTCCAGCTTGGTACTGCAAACTTTCAACGTTTTGAGCACTTGAAATTGCGGAAGGGAACCATACGGCGCAACCGTGTGCAATAGAAGGGCGTATAATAGAATTCCACAGGTTAACAGTTTTGTTCTTATATGGAAAGAACNGAAAATTACGAGCTTGTCAGAAAACAATTCTAAAGATTCTACAAACATCATTGACAAAAAAAATGTTAATGGGACCACCCTTTAAAACGTTGTGTACATCACTCAGATTTGTTTCTATATATATATATTATTCAGAAAGTACCCCTTTACAACGGGGGCAAACATTAGCGGGGTACCCAAATTCTGATAGGAGAGCAGATTTTGGAAAGGTCATTTTCGTTTTCAAAATAATTTTTTCAGCTTGGTACTGCAAACTTTCAACGTTTTGAACACTTAAAATTGCGGAAGGGAACCATACGGCGCAACCGTGTGCAATATAAGGGCGTATTATATAATTCCACAGGTTAACAGTTTTGTTCTTATATGGAAAGAACAGACAATGTATTTAACTTGCTGAGCAGCCGGTACATAGTCTCTTATAATTCTGTATTGAATGGCTCTTAATATTTATATGTATGTACTTCTAATATTTTTTTATTGTACAAATATTATATTTAAGAGATGAGATTTTAATAAAATATTGAATTGAATACAAATATTGAATTGTGTAATAATGTGTTTTTACCATTGAGCCAGAAAATTTCTTTGTCGCTTCTGTTTATTAATGTTACTTATATCTAGGAATTATTATTCATTTACTTAAAATAAATTTCGCCGGAGACTCCACACCTCCTTGATTTCGCAAGCGACAATATCCTTTTTTTTCAAGTGACCCTTTCAATTATTTTTGTAAAAAGTTCTGGGTCTGGACCAAACTTTTATCAGATTGTTTCCCCATGTACCTAAATATTCAAAATATAATAAACGTTAGGGAATATCGAAAGGGCAATAAAAAAAAGGACAATCGAGAGAGACTGGCAATATAGACCGGTACACAAAGCGCAAACATTGTGTTGGACACCACTATGCGCAAACAAACACAAATAACCTAAGAAAGACATGCGTCCTTATCTCATATAGCTATTCTTAATGTTAATGTTATTTTATTTTAATTTAACAGTTTTATTGGTTGTTGTTACTTTATAGTTTTACATAGGTAATGTCTTAACTCATATTTCCTTCACCTGTTCAGAATTATTTATATAACAGGATGTCTATTTTCGAAAGGGAATAACATATAATGTATATTTTCCAAGGGGAGAAATGTGTTTAAACATGAAATTTGTCTCCCCGATATGGATGAAGGTATGGCGTTTTATAACAATACTAATATATAAACAAATAGACCGCAAAACGTTGCTATCAATACTTTTGATGTGGTGATCGACGTATTTCTAGATACCAGTCAACAAAAATAAAATGTATTTTGATTTACCTCCCTTATCATACAACTTTGCGATTATGACAGCGTTTGGAAATATCTAAAATAGCCTAGTCAGACAGGTCATCACAAAATAGATGTGAGAATATTTAGGTTTATGTTACATCATTAATACTTCAAACATGAAAACGTTTTCACATGCATGCAAGGTAATACAAAATACATAAATTGTGAGATGTTTATCCATGTTGGTCTATTAATTTGTTTTTATATTTGAATGGCTAATCATAAATTGTCTGTTCTTTGATATACGGATTCTGATTGTCCCTTTGGTGTCTTCAAACTCTTCTTTCAGGAGTTTATTGAAAATCTGTAAATGAAATGACAAGGGAAGATGGCTACTGCTAAGGGACACACTAGTTTATATGGGCATTACGTAGTGTTGAAATACAGTAAAGTGACACAGTAGACTACTTTATAACCTTAATTCTAACATGACGTCCTTCATTGGCTATATAAACAATAGTGATAAAACTCACGGTATATTTTAATTCGCTCGTGCGTATTGACGAACAAATTACAAACATAATTCCCTAAGTGAATTTATGTATTCATACAGCACTGTGGTGCATAACAAACATAAAAATGCACGTATTGTTTTTACCTACATTTTTCCGGAATTAATACTTAAGACAACCATCAATGCACTTTGACTTTTAAAATTTAACATCTTCCGGAAGTCGTTTACAAGGAACGCTGATGACATTGAAACACATGGTTACTGATTTATTTTAAGATTTTGTGAGCATTTTAGTTGTTTAAGTTGCTAAATTCAAAATGCTATTAAATTGGAAAATATCAGTAACTTCATAGTCACAGTCTATTTATACATAAAAGAAAAACAACTGTAAACTGTAAAACATGAAGGTTAGTGAATTTTGTTATGAAATGCATTTCCATTACCGACTTCCACTTCAAAAAATAAGTTAGATTTTTCCTACTAGAATCGAAATAATTCATGGAAGCCAGAGTTTGTATAACGTTTTAACATGGATAACATTATTTTCGTTGCATTTATCCCTCGCTAACGCTCGGAATAAAATTTGTACAAAAATAATGTTACCCATGTTAAAACTGTATACAAACTCGGGCTTCCATGAATTATTTCTTAAACATTTGTGTGCAATAATGTATGTGATGAGAATAAACACAACACTTCTGACCGTCATGTGTATCACGAATGATGTCTTAAGATATTTTGCATAATGATACGTAGGAACGAACCCATTGTTGAAGAGGTTGTATTGCAAGATATACAACGACAAGTAGAACGATATGAAGGAGAGCAGGATGGCCGCAGAATCAAAGAATAATTTGCAAAAAAAATTTTCATGAAATCAAAACAGTCTATGCAAATGGGTTTAAAATCATGAATAAATACATACTACAATAAAAATTCCAAGTCAGTCAATATATACAGGTATTTGTTTTCTTTTTGCCTTTAATAAAATAAAAAGACTACATGTATGATAGTTTTCTTTTTGTATTTTTGCAGGTTTTTATACCTCACAAGAAAGTAGGGGTGGTCGTGATCGTATGGTAGTTGGATTTACAACTAAATATGCAATCAGTGACTATGAGTTCGAAGCCCGTACAGGCGAGGGGTACTCGATGCAACATTTTAAGATAAAATTTGTCAGTTACTTTCGGCAGGTCGGTTGTTTTCTTCGGGTTCTCCAGTTTCCTCTACCAATAAAACCTACCGCCACGATATAACTGAAATATTGTTGAAAGTGGCGTTAAACACCATAACCACCATCCACGAAGGTAAAGCTGGAAGGGTAAGGAACTATATTGTATTAGATTTGTATGTTCCAACTACGAAAGTGGAGGAGGCATATAGATTTACCGTGGTCATGATTTGGGTGAGTATTTGCGTTTAGGTCTATATCTTGTAGACGATACATTGTATTGCAATGATATATCCTCAGTGGATAAATCTTAGACAGTACAGCAGGTTTCGCTAGGAATTAGGTCACAATGACCTATATTCTAGGCTTGGTAGACTTGGTTATTTTCTCAAGTACTAGACATGGTAGAGCTTCGATATTCAATTAATGGATAGTTTGTGGCTAGCCCCACCAGATTCACTAATCTATTTGGACCAAGGGAGAGCATATAAACACAATTGCTATTTTTTTCTTTATTTACTGAGTCTGAAAAAAAACAATGTTAACATAACAATGAAGAAATATAAAAAATGTCAAATATAGTGAAAATTGCACAGAACAAAATACACAATCAATATTTATACCATTGATGACAAGAGAGCCGTTTGAGAAGAACTCAGTGTGTATTCATTGGAACTATACTTTTTAAGCATGTCAACTTGAAGCTGAAGTTTCAGTTTATTGAGTTTTTGTTCCTCCAGTTTGCCTTTTAGTACTTTGACCTGCAAATCTAAAACATCTTCATGACTTGCACGTTTCCTTTTGACCCCTTTTGAACCCTTTGTTTGCATTGTCGGTACTGCCGGATTGTTTACATATACAATAGCTTCAACAGGCTGTGCCGGTGCCTGGGTTGGCGATAGACCAGAACTGGTATCTTTTGTACTGAAATGATCCTGAGACAGTGAACAATCACTTTCTTCATATATGTTCTGGTCTACACAAGGTCCTGCAAAATATAGACATGGAGTTAGAACTACAAAAATATCAAATTAAATGGTCATAGGGCTCAACCAGATTCGTCAGTCTATTTGGACCAAGGGATGGGCATATAAACACATTTGATTTTTAGAGGGGGGGGGGTGGGGGAGGGGAGTGAGTATGAAAAAATTAGAAGAAAAGGTAAGGATTCAAATTCTGCTGAAATAAAGTAGGTTAGGGTCAGAAACCCTGTGAAAAATTTCCATGACAGGATTTGAAGGGAAACATTTAAGGATCGTCTTAAAATGAAAATTTCCAGGACCGCGTTTTCACCAGGATCCAACTTTACATCATGGCATCCAAACCTTCCTCCCCAATAAATATCTATGAAATGGTTGCGCCCTAACTGCGTTCATTATTGTTTGTATAACGGAGAAAAGACTGAAAATTACGAGGATTTGACAGGAACTACCACATGGTAATGTGATTTTATACACAACAAAGAAAATTACGAGCTTATCGGAATACAATTCTAAAGATTCTACAAACATCACTGACCGGCAAATAAAAACACCAGGGCTCGACAATAACACTTGTCCACCACCAGCACAAAAATCAGTCGGACAAGTAATATTACTTGGTCCGCTAAAACAAGTAGAAAATAAATAAAATGCATGACTGTTAATGTTAATAATAAAAATAATAATTCCGAATCATTTAAAAATCAAATTCATAATGGCTTAATATTACAATATTATATCAAAATATTCTATTACACCATTTCCAAATTATGTTATATAGTGTCCCATAGCATTGGATGGTCCAAATTGTTTTCATTTTTTTCATTTCAAATATTTTATTGATAAATCAATAGGATTGGATAACAGGCTATGCCTATGCAAATCCTCTCCAACAACAAGATGCAACAATTAGAAAACAATTTACATAAGACATAGAGCAATCTACCCATCATGTATAGATGCCAGTAGGTTGTGACGCAAAGTGATGTTAATAGGCCAGGTGAGCTAAGAAGAATACAAACATGTTTACTGCAACTAATGCATTTAGAAATGACATACTTACTGCACACTGTAAATGTGTTTCCTTGTGGAGGTCCTTCCTTATTGATCAATGGGATATGGACTAAGTAAATGTACATACCACTCCCTAAACATGTTTTTAAAGCTAAAAATATTTTGCACTACATTTTGATTAACTATATATCATTGAATGAACTGATTAGTAAGACACTATTTTTCAAAAGCAATTTTACATTTATTTAGAATTAGATTTAGAAGGTTTTTTTTAAATGTTTAAATAGAATTTAACATGTTGAAATAGACTATACCTTTTTGTTCATTGCTGAAGCCTGCCGTCTCAAGACCTCCTTCAATGTCAGATAAGCTTGCTGTGTCCTGCATCATGTTAACTATCCTCTCCACGGAGGAAGTTTGTTTCTTTGGAGTAGGACCTCCATCTGTCTTATTTACTTCCTTCCGGTATTCAGTAAAGTTGCACTTGGATTTGGATATCATATTCCTCCATTTGTCCTTAACTTCCTTCAATGTTCTTGGTGCAACACCCAAAGCATTGATTTTGATAGTTATTTCTGACCAAATTCTGGCTTTCTTCACATTGTTCACAAAATTAGTATGCTTTTCCTTCAACACATCAAAGTTTTTTTCTACTTCTCTTTCAAGTATTGATTCCTCTAACGGGGAGAAATTAGCTTTTCTCAACCTGGGCAGTTTTTTCGGATTCACTCCATTCTCCATTTTGACAGCAGACAACATGTCGTCCATTCAACTTGTCGCTAACACTAACACTGTATTGAACTTATTTAATCATATGATTAAATCTAATCTCATAATTACCTTATTGTTGGCCATGTGAGTCATGTTAATCATATGATTAGCCCTAATTACATAATGCAATCCTAATCACATAATTAGCTAATTCAATGATTAAATATGATTAGATAAGACATTGATTAAGAGTTCAGCAACATAATTTAATCATCTTAGTAGGTGATTAGGAATTAGAAATGTAATCAGGGCTAATTAATCACAAGTTCAACAACGAACACAGGATTAAAATATAATTAAACTAAAATACCTCTTATACCTGTATTATATCTTAATCAGTTGATTAAATTCAAATATGGCTGAAACTGTCTTTTAGAATATAGGGGTGGTGCCTAGAAAAAGATGTGTTTTTCGATGACAAAACCCACTTTTAATGGGTGGATAAGGGGATTATGAAGAAATTTGGAGTAAAAGTAAGGATCAAAATGTTGTCGAAATAAAATCCGCCAGGATCTGAAATCCTGTTAAGAAAAATTCCAGGACAGGATTTGAGGGGAAATATTTATTTCATAGCCCCCCCAATAAATATCCATGAAATGGTTGCTTGCTAACTTAGTTTGATGTTGTTTGTTGTACGGTGAAAACACTGAAAATCACGATGTGACAGGCACTACCACCTAGGACGTGCTGCAATGTGATTTTCTACAAAATAAAGTACATTACGAATTAGAAAAAAATTCTAAAGATTCTACAAACATCACTGATCGAAAATTAAAGTTAAAGATCCCTAACCCCCCACCCCAGCTTAATACGTTGTGTACATCACTTAGATTTGTTTACATTTCCACAGGTTAACAGTTTTGTTCTTTTAGACCATAATCACCTCTACTCGACCAATCAGAAGCTTGGATGTTTTACCCTTATTTTCATAAAACATGGTTTTATAAAATGTCACGATTGACTGGCTTTGCATTGTTCTCTTATTAGGTATAGAATGACTCAATAAAGTTCACACAAAGTCTGATTAGAGAACAATGAAAATTTGTCTGGATTACAATTAATTAATTAATTATCAAACATAGAAAACTATTTTCTGTAAAAAAATAAATAATAATCAAATAAAAAAAAAAAATAGAGCAAAGCAAAAGCTAAAAATATAACTGAAATTTCACATTTTCAATATATCGATATCGTTTATGGAAGAAATGCATCTTTTCTTGGTACAAAAATAAAATAGCTAGATCACAGTAATGGAACAAAATGTAAACGGTTGATTTCAAACATAAATTTAATAGTTATTTTTATTATACTTTTTACAATATTTTTACTATATAAATTAACAGTCATAGATTTGCTAATTTCCTCCAAAAGACTATTTCCCCGGAAGTGAACTATTTCCCTGTCCGCAATTTTGCACGTTCATATTTCCCGTTTTTTTTAATCCTTGAAATTATTGAAAGTTATGGTTGTTGAATTTGTTTAATATTACTGGTAAAACATATATTTGTTGTTTATTTCATTGCAATTTAATTAGTGCTAGGTGATAAAAATTTGAAGTGCCACAACTATAAACACAATATTGAGGTAATATGCCTTATTTTGCTGTTCTTCATCAGTATGAGTTTAATAACCTAGAAATAATCATATCACAGAAAAAAAAGCCTTTTATTGTTGTTCTTCAATACTCTACTTTCAATAAAGCTTCTATCGACCCGGAATCAATAATCAATCAAGCGCTTTAACTCAAGTCACGCGTGATTTCACCGGGAGTTCACATAACTGGGGGCAATAAATATTTATTGACCGATCGTCACGCACATAAGTTGTCAGTTGAAGGAATATTAAATGTCTCTATCAGAGGTAAACCGCTAAAAACTCGAATGAAGCAGATTGTTTGTATTATATGCGTTGAAATACTTATTATAATGTTGGTTTTATACGATTTTTTGAAGAGTTATGGATGAAATACGTAAGATCGGTAAAAATGCTAAAAATCTCGAAATGAAAACAAAAAATGACATGGACGTGTACTATATTTAGATTCTTGAATTATTTTCGTTCATTAAAAAAAGTTATTATAATTTTTCATTTAGAATAAATTTTTAATGAAATAAAACATAACTACACATTATATAAATGTTGTAAAAATGGGTTTTNTTCTTATTTTTTTTTAGTTTTTGAAAATGATTTGATTGATTTGATTTTTGGTATTTAACGTCACTATCAACAATATTTCAGCTATATCATAGCAACCAGTTTTAATGGTGGAGGAAGCCGGAGTACCCGGAGAGAACCACCGACCATGGGCAAGCAACTGGTAAACTTTATCACTTGCGGTTGCGAGACGAGTGCACCCTTTTTGTAATTTACAAAGCCGGGCGCGAACCCACGCCGTATTGGTGATCGGCTTGTATGAGTTGTTAGATCCATCGACCTAACTCATTGAGCCACCCGGACCCCTTAGTTTTTGAAATAACAAAGCTGACATCATTATCATCTTATTGAAATGTAGTTTATTCTCCCATGATATAGCTGAAAAATTGCTCACTTGACGTTAAACAACAATTACTCACTCAAATTAGTGAGAATTTAATTTATATTCATCGTACTATTAATGACTTTTTCTATTTAATAATGATATTAAATACAATTCGAAACAAGCGACGTGTAGTTAATTGCGAGAGGAAAATTTAAAGATACATGAACATTTAGTGGGTTAACCAATATGCCTTTAATATGTCAATATTTTAACTCAGGTGACTAGTTTGAGATATAATTTAAACAAAAGTATCCTTTTCATCCGGGGGTCGTGCACAGGGGCTTGTTACGATTTTTTTTAATCCCTTCACTACTCTAAAAAATACATTTTTGTACACATGAGACACATGAGAGTAGTCGAGGGATACATAAAATCGTAACAAACCCCTATTGGTTGTGTTGCTCGTATGTGTTTATGTACATGTTTTGTAAAATAAATGATGAAAGTTCATAACGTTAAATTTTGACATGATAATTAGTAAAAATGTGGTTCAAAGTCCACCGAAATGTCAATGATATAAGAAAACAAATAATAGCTTTCATAAAGAAATATATAATCATCCTTTTCACGCACAAATGAATTCATAACTCCGACAGAAAAGGCATAAAATATCGAATGTCTTACCCCCGCTGATCCACTTCTCTTGTTGTAAACAAACAATTTTGATCGGACCAATCGGCACTTGATCAAAATGAAACAAGTAAAAGAAACCATGGTAATAATATTGTCTGAAATGGAAAAATGCACTTCAAACATAAAGTTTGACGGATGACCATTTGATCACTGAAATGATCATAGAGAAAGGGACACTAGTTTATATCATAAAGCAAATGAGTATCGCAACAAAGTTTGATCTTTAATTCTTTCTGTAGCTGAAAGAAATATTACAAAAAGTCTGGGTTGAACAACACACACATAACATTGTGGATGTAAAAAAAAGGGGGGGGAGCACAAAATTTGTTTTGTATTTTTTTATTGGTTTATTGAAACATGAAGTAAAAATGCATATCCTCATGTTTTACTTATTTTAACTGTTTAA
>MJUT01040567.1:231495-244268 GCA_002080005.1 Gigantidas platifrons | reverse complement strand
AGTTTCAGTTAAAGATGGCAGTTTTATGTTTTATTTTTAACTTAACGAGAAATTTTTAAACACTTGTGTATGATGTTGAAATTTTTAAACCTAAATATATTTTACCTTTTACCTTTTATAATTTCATCCAACATCATCTTCGAACGACGGTTATTAAAATCTGGGACATGTCGATATATGTTATCTATATGTAACATATTATCAGTATATGCTTGACCGAGTATAGTTGTCATGAGGGCTTGTACTGTAATTATCCATATATGGTATTATTATGTAATGTTTATAGATATATATTAGTACATATGATCTATTTTATAACATTTCATGGTCTCATAACCCTGTACTGAAATCAAGGTATTTCTCGAACATAGTTACATGTATTACCGTCATTAACATAATTCTTGATTCGAATCAATGAATACCTTCCGAAAACCAAGTCACGACTCATATTATGTCAATGTTATTTAAAAGTTTATAAATTAATAATAACAAGATATGATTCTATGTATTATTAATATATATCACGATTGTTATGAATTAACTTATTTAAAGAAACGAATACAAAGGATGAGTTCATGAATAAGACACAAGTATATATGTATAAGATACAGTATTATTGACACAAAAGAAGCTACCCGTATCGGATATAATGGGTTTCTTTTTTCATAATGAGTACGAATAAACTCGTTCATAAAAAGAATCGGAAAACGTCAGCCTGTAACATCAGCCTGCAAATGATATTAGAAACCACCGTTACAACAGCATTGTTGGTTGTATTATTGTGCAAGTTTTGTAACAGAAATAAAATTATTGACATTTGAGCTATTGCACAGCTACTGCATTTTGTACCATGATAAAAACCCAGCCAATTTGCATTTAGATTCATTAAAGTTTTAATGGATGATCAATTAAGTATGAAATCAGTTCCAGATAATAGACGGATAGGGATTAATATAAGTTATTGTAACTTGTTTTCCAATCCTATTGATTACTTCTAATTATGTAATGTATATATGTTGAATATTGTAATGTTATGTTGAATTAATTAATAAAATATGTTTAAACTAGATAATAGACCATGGTTTTCTACATTAAAAATATTTATTCTGAATAATTCATAAAAACATGAAGGAAATAAAGGTGATTTATGTTACAATAATTAGTAACATAACTAATATAATGTTGTGTCCTGTCTCTTTCAAAGTTAAACCGTTGTATACAGCTTTGCTTTAAAAGGTATACAATTTTGAAGTTGTTTGGTATACAGAATAATATCAGGACTATGTACTATTGAGTTCTGTGTATTAAATATCAACGTAATGACTGTACACTATTGATGTCTGTGTTAAACAGATTAATGCCATGACATAGACATTAAAAAGAGATGCCTACTGTTTGACACGTTTTCTCAATGAAGTCGTATTTTAAAGTATATGATTATTTACTGTGGCGATTCTCTACTTACGGATACTTAGTTTTAAAGTAACTGCTAATAATCTCATAGTAAAACATTTGTATATGAATTTAACATTGATCAAAAGACAATCCAGTGAATTTAAGTACCTATATTGATAGATTAACGTAAACTCCTCCGAAATAACATAAAATACAATAAACACATGAAACTTAAATACCTGAACTTGTTTACAATGTATATCTACATACCTGAGGAATGTTAAGTTAGTATATATATGTACATGTCCATGATGTGATATTATGTTTGGTGTTGACCACTGGGCGTCCTCTGGAGATTTAAGTGAGATATGGAAATAACACGATTTAAGTGGATGATATGAAGGATATTGACGATTATTGTCCATTTGACGACTAAAGATATGGTATCAAGACTAACAATTCTAATATCAAGTTTTACACCTTCCAAAATATTATTGTCGATATGGCTCTGTATCTGTGAGAGAAATAAATAGCAGATGTACTGTTTTCCGAGTAACCAGATCTTCAAACCAGAGTCAGGCACATTCTGATATGCGAGTTATTTTGGAAGCCGTGTGTGATTGGTGTCTAACGCCAAGTGAGCATTTGTCTTCTATATAATGACAAATAAGAAAGGTATGAAGATAAAGTGTAATCAGCAGTGGTAAATCACATACAATGACCAAAAGAATAAGGACAAAATGACAAACAACGACCTACAGAACTTGACCAGAAAAATAAAAATCGAACAACACGAACGCCACTAAAAACCGAGTGAGAACTCCAGATTGGTAAGCAGTTCCTGTGGCATCCGTCGTGTTACTCTTGTTACAAACATAGTGATAAGTCATCAATGAGGAAAAGACCGGACTGTGATTACGACAAACGGAACATATCACGTGGTCATTTGTGACATTGATACTCCGTTGCGGCTAACCAGGTCATTGTGGCTTAAAACTTTGGAAATGATGACTTTAACTTAGCCACTAGAAACCCTTGGTTCAGTAGTTTCCTTTTTACCAAAGCCCGCTATAAAGGATATCATGACACGCTCTGGAATATTGTATCAATTTAGAGAGATATACTCCATGTGTAGGTGCTGCTGGAATTTGCTCCATATAAAAAACTATAAATGAAAAGTTCATAATGGGAAAATTGAAATCATCAATTTGTCGTAAAGTTGCGTTCATAACCGACCTTCATTGTCAATTTCGAGGTGTAAGTCAAGACATGAAACAGATCTAGCTGTATCTGTGGTATCATTTATATTAATCTAAATGGGATAGATGCGATCAACAAAATCACAAAACTTACAATTATTTAGAAAGAACATCATTGATCTAACGGAACGTGAAATTAAAGGATGGGGCTAGCATTTTGCCAGCTATATAATTTCAAGAGAACATTTTGTCAGCTATACCCTGAGATGTGAGTAATTTGTCAGCGATATAATCACAAGCCAGCTATATAACAACATGGCAGCATTTGTTTTCAGTTATAAAATTACATGTAGGTAATGTGTCAGCTGTATAGCTACAAGTGAGCGAGTTGTCAGCTATATAATGACAAATGAGATTTATTTGTCAACAATATGATTACAAGTGAGCATTTTGTCAGCTATATAATTACGAGTTAGCAATTTTTCAGAGAGTGGCGAAGTGCACTCGTCAAAACCTAATGCCAGTGACAAGGGGGATGGTGGTTATTTGTCTCAGGATACCCTGATTTCTTCCACAAATCAAAGTGTCCTCCACGAGATAACTGAAATATGTGTTTAGATTTCAATATTTTTGAATTTCAATAAAACACACCCAAATATTTATGTAACCTGATACTCAATTTATTTCGTTCAGTAACATTACAACTTACATGTACATGTTATGGCCGTGCAGGGTATTCCAAAATGTTAAAATACATGTAAAAGTAGGATAAACAATTTGTAATAGTTCTTAAGCTGTTGGTTACGATTATCGTGTCGATGAGCTCTCTGTATAACAATGTATGAACTGTAATAATCCCTAAACATGTTAAAGTCTTCATGATTATTTCTTTGTAATAATCCTTGAACTTCTTATCCTTAAAACATATATGGTAACATGAAAACGTGATTTATTTATTAATCCAAAATAAAAAGAAATATAAAGCATATCGTGCCAAATAAAATTATATATACAGTCAACCCTGTCCTGGTGGTCACCCATGTTAAACAGTCACCTGTATTAAAATGTCACATTTTTCTTGTCCTGCCATAGAACATTCTATATCAATTGAACCTATTTTAAGAGGTCACCATTCTTAAAAGGTCATTTTTTCTTTGCTTTGTCCCTAAGGTGACCTCTTAATACGGTGAATGAATAGAATGTAACAAATATTTGCCTGTACAAGATATCAATAAGTTTAAAATCGTCTACATATTGCCTACAGTTGTTTGTCCTGAATATAAGTAGGTCAATCATGTTTTCATCTGTATTCCTATCTCTGTTGAGGTACATCTACTGTGATTCGACCTTTCATATTCACCTATAGATGGGACTTTACAAACAGACATGCTTACATCAATTAAACTGAAATAAAAACAAATCGGACACCACGAAATCACATAAAGATCCGCGAGAGAAACTTTGTTCTTCAAATGTCCAGGAGATAGGCTGGGCATTTTTAAATGTTCAGGGACAATATATGTTCTTCATGTGTCTGCTAGGGAGAACGTTTTTACTGGTCTTAAGAACTCCAGGAGAGACTAGGTACATAAAAGGTCCAGGACATCGAATGCTCTTCAAACGTCTGCAGGAGACGAGCTTCTTCAAAAGTCAGGAAGGGGGCTAAGTTCTTCAAAAATGTGGTAGAGAGACTTAGTTCTAGCATGTTCATGAGAGAGAAAAGAATATTCAAATATCCGAGAGAGAGAGACTTAGGTCCTTCAAAATTCCAAGAGAGAGACGAAGTATTCAAATGCCTGAAAAATAGATAGACTAGGTTCTGTCCGGCAGTGAGAATTGATTTTTTTTAAGTTTACAAGAGAGAATTGGCTCTTCAAAAGTCCAGTAGAGGGACTAGCATCTTGCAAAATATGAATAATAGACTTTGTTATGTCCGGGAGAGACGCTACTTCCTAAAATGCCCGGTAGTGAGATTTATGTTCTTTACACGCTCTTGTGAGAAACAGAGACATCAAATGTCCGGTAGAGAGATTAAATACGATTCGGAGAGACTATGCTCTTTAATAATATGAGAAGAAGACTAGAATCTGTCTAGGATGGAGATTATGTTATTCAAAAATCCTAGAGAAACAGACTAAAATTTACAATTGTCTGAAAGCGAGAGTTGCTTCTTCAAAGATCTGGAATATCATAGTTGAGATAATGATAGGCAATGCAATAAATAATCGATAATAAACTACAAAGTGACAAAATACAACAAAAACTAATAGATGGAAAAGTGAAAAACACAACAAAACAGATGGGAAGTGACAAAATACCATAGAACAAATGAGAAGCGACAAAATACCATAAAACAAATGAGAAGCGACAAAATACCACAAAACAAATGGGAAGCGACAAAATACCATAAAACAAATGAGAAGCGACAAAATACCATAAAACAAATGAGAAGCGACAAAATACCATAAAACAAATGAGAAGCGACAAAATACCATAAAACAAATGAGAAGCGACAAAATACCATAAAACAAATGGGAAGTGACAACATACCACAAAACAAATGGGAAGCGACAAAATACCATAAAACAAATGAGAAGCGACAAAATATCACAAAACAGATGGGAAGTGACAAAATACCACAAAACAAATGGGAAGTGACAAAATACCACAAAGTAAATGGGAAGCGACAAAATACCACAAAACAAATGGGAAGTGACAACATACCACAAAACAAATGAGAAGCGACAAAATACCACAAAACAAATGGGAAGCGACAAATACCATAAAACAAATGAGAAGCGACAAAATACCACAAAACAAATGAGAAGCGACAAAATACCATAAAACACACGAGAAGCGACAAAATATAACAAAAAAGATGGGAAGTGAAAACATACCACAAAACAAATGGGAAGTGACAACATACCACAAAACAAATGGGAAGCGACAAAATACCACAAAACAAATGGGAAGTGACAACATACCACAAAACAAATGCGAAGTGATAAAATACCACAAAACAAATGGGAAGCAACAAAATACCACAACACAAATTGATTGTGATACATCAAGTGTGACCTGGCATCCTATGACACCGCAAGTGAGACCTGATGTCCTACAACATCTGAGAGAGATCAAGTGCCCTATAACACCGGAAGTGAGACCAGGATTCCTATAAAACCGGGAGTGAGGTTATGTGTCCTATAATACCGGAAGTGATACCAGGTATCCTGTAGCACCGGAAGAGAAACTACGTGCCCTATGACACCGGAAGTGAGATCTGATATGCTACATCACCGGAAAAAAGACCAAGTGTTCATATTACATCGACAGTGAGGTCAAGTGGACATGTAATTTGTGTAAAATTATCGCGATTGTACACAAATTTCTAAATATGTCCCATTCACATTTCATTATAGCATCGCCCTAAAATGAAACGTATTTCTGAAATAATCGTTCATTTAGTTTTATACCTCAAATAATTATAGACCGTAAATCGACATCCATAATAAACAAAATCACTAGATAGTTTTTTTTAATAACATATTTATCAACATTATAATTTATTATTTGTTATAATTCTTGATATTTTATTTACAACATTGTATATTACACGATCACCAAAATGTATTCCAATTAGACTTAGTTACAGCTTTAAAGCGTCTGACCTTGAACACGTTGCTATGCAGTGACCCTGACATTGCCACAATGACGAAGGTGATTGCCGTTTTCTTATACATATGTGAGTAGTGAACTGGTCAAATGTTAAAGGTTTACTAACCGTATGTGATTAGTTTATTTTGTCCTTGAATTTTTTTTTTGCCAACTTTTTCATTATATGTGGGTGTGAGCTTTGATTTTTAATGACCTCCAAATTCCTGGCTGCATTTTATTAGCTACACACGTAGATTTAATCGTATTTCACCGCAACAAGCTGTAGGCGGGGTTTCACTTTGGTAAATCAACTCTTGTAGCCGACGGTTAGGTCGCCACATAAGTAGAATCTGAAAGCAATGCTTTGCTACATGTCACATTAATTCATGTTACAACACAAACATCCACAAGTAAATCGCATTGATCTACACCTCTGGCAAAACTTACCACATTCAAGATAGGATTGAAGATACCAAAGGGAGGTAATCAGAAACCGTAAATCGAAGAACAGACAACACAATGGCAAAAAGAAAAAGGACAAACAACTATCTACAAAACATACACATAAAACTAAAGATGGAGTAACACTAACCCCACTATAAACCGGGGGTGAACTCAAGTGCTCCGGAAGGGCTAGCAGTTCCTGTTCCACTAGTGGCACCCGTCGTGTTAATCTAGTTACAACCCCGCTGATAAGTCATGAATGAGGAAAGGTCCGGGAAGTGTCTATGAGAAGTGGAACATATGCGTGGTCATTTGTGACACAGATATTCCATAACGGTCAACTAAGTCATGGCGGTGACCTTAAAAGTTTCGAAGTGATGACTTTAACTTTACCAAAAGGAACCCTCGGTTCAGTAGCTTCCTTGTTAGCAGTGACCCTCTAATCAAGGACATCCTGATAGGAACCACAAGCTCTGGAATATCGTATCAACTGAGAGATATATACTCCATATGCAGGTGCTGATGGAAAGTTGTTACATATAAATGAAAAGTTCACAATGGGAAACTTGAAATCATATCTTTTGTGGTAAATTTTCGTTCTTAACCACCACTCACTTTCAATTTCGAGGTGTAGGTCAAGGTATGAAGCAGACCTATCTGGATCTGTGGTATCCTTCATTTTAAGCTCAACGGATTATACGCTATCTACGAAATCACCAAATCTAGAATTATTTAGATGTTATCTATATAGCAGAACGTGAAATTAAAGGATCGGGCTAGCTTGAAGAATATATTCCACTTCTCATAGTCACAATCACGTCCTACTCCCTCCCACCTTTCTGATTTATCATTGTATTCTTTAAAAAAAAAAAGAAGTAACAACATAGTTCATCCTCGGCGTCATTGGGTTTAGTCTTGTTCAATCTTTAGTTTTTCAAGTAGTGTTATTTCGACCATCGTTTGTCTGTTTCTCTTTGTCTAGTAGCCATTGCATTGTCCATTCTTCCTTGGTATCATCAAACTTTTCTATAGAGAGCGATGGTCAACAATTCCACCAATAAAAACAAAATGATCAAAAACTTATCACCTTAAATCATTGCACATTAAAACAAACAACGACATGCTGATGAAAATCCACGTCCTTGATCGGGACAGGCGGTTAATATGATCTTAAATGCCTCTAAAAAGGTATCAATAAGAGATAACAAAATGCTTTAGGATGCCAAATATGGACATCGAAGACAGACAGACAGTACAATAACCAAACCAAAAGAGACAAATAAATATAAACAAATTCTTCATTTAAAACAAAAGATCGAGCAACACGAACCCCACTAAAAACTGTGTCACCGTGTGATACTCTTATTATAAACCCCGTGATAACTAAAAACCGTGTCACCCGTCGTGATACTCTTATTATAAACCCCGTGATAACTAAAAACCGTGTCACCCGTCGTGTTACTCTTATTATAAACCCCGTGATACCTAAAAACCGTGTCACCCGTCGTGTTACTCTGATTATAAACCCCGTGATAACTAAAAACCGTGTCACCCGTCGTGTTACTCTTATTATAAACCCCGTGATAACTAAAAACTGTGTCACCGTGTGATACTCTTATTATAAACCCCGTGATAACTAAAAACCGTGTCACCCGTCGTGTTACTCTTATTATAAACCCCGTGATAACTAAAAACCGTGTCACCGTGTGTTACTCTGATTATAAACCCCGTGATAACTAAAAACCGTGTCACCCGTCGTGTTACTCTTATTATAAACCCCGTGATAACTAAAAACCGTGTCACTGTGTGTTACTCTGATTATAAACCCCGTGATAACTAAAAACCGTGTCACCGTGTGATACTCTTATTATAAACCCCGTGATAACTAAAAACCGTGTCACCGTGTGATACTCTTATTATAAACCCCGTGATAACTAAAAACCGTGTCACCGTGTGTTACTCTTATTATAAACCCCGTGATAAGTCATGAATGATGAAATGACCGGTTACTTATTATTGTATATTATAACTTATCTTATGATGACGACTTAGAACTAAAAACCGTGTCACTCGTCGTGTTTCTCATTTTTATAAACCCGGTGAAAAGTTTTGAATGATGAAAGGACAGGTTACATTTTATTTGATGTTAAAAACTCATTCTCTGACGAAATTAACATTGTCAACTGTCATTGTTTAGTAAGTGATAGTTTTTATCAAAAGTTGAAATATTTACGAATTTAACATTTTCAAGGCTAATCGGAGCAAAAATGGGTCCCAACCTAGACAAATTATGTATACATTGATTGTGTTGTTTAGATTTCACGATATTAAAAAACAACATGAAACTGTTTGGAAATTCTTAAATTTTAGTAAAGGTTATTGAATATAGGGAAATTATTTAATGAAAGTAAAGTAGTTTTAGCAGTATTGGTCAACAATTCCACCAATAGGCTGTGTAGAATTTGAGAGCGTTGTTTTTTTTGTTAATGTTGATTCATATTTGTTGCCAGTCAACATTCATGAAAGTCAACAATGAAGATCATCGAGTAACAAGTAAGACGTGAAACACAAAAAAAACCAGTCACTGACCTTTGTGTTATGATTGTCGCTAATAATAATGACACTACACGATATTTTAATTTAAATAGCAGGGGTCGTGTTCTCGAAAGTGTCTTAAGACTAAGACATGTCCTAGGACCATCTTAGGACAAATCTTAGTCCCAAGTCGTGTTCTCGATCATGTCCTAACTTTGGACATGTCGCAAAATTTGTCTTAACTTTAGGACATGTACGGAGGTGTCTTAAGATGGTCCTAGCCCAGAAATTATTATATAATTTGATATTTTGTACCAAAAACGAACTTTAGTTTGTAGAATATGTAGTGGAGAATACACTCCAACTGTAGATTCTTAAAAATAATCAACGAGACCCGTCAGGGTCGAGTTGATTATTTTTAAGAATCTACAAGTTGGAGTGTATTCTCTCACATAATACATTTCTATCTGCAACAGTCTTTTCATTTTATATTTTTACCTTTTTAATGTTCAGAAAACTAAATAAGCCACAATTAACAAAAAATAAACAACAAAATTTTATCGGCATCCGTGCTTTCTATTCTCGTTTATATTTAGATATTTCAAGGTCTTTCAAGTGAATAGAATCGTTTATATTTAGATATTTCTAGGTCTTTCAAGTGTCCCAAATATTCACCTGTGATCTGTCTGATTTGTTAAGCTGCGGTCGGTTCGTTGGTTGTTCTTGTATTGCGAGAATACTCGTCAGTTTTGAACATAAATTGTGTCAAAACTCAAATATTTTGTATCGTGTCTTGTATATATTGATCAATTTCTTTTTTAAGCAAATTGTTGATATTTTTTTAACAAAGCTTACTATCAAGAGTTATATATACTAATTATAGAATTTATTAATGTGGTCAACTTAACCGAATGGTAAGATGGAAGTTTGGATAGTAGAAGTAGACTTTAAAAAGCCAAGCAGTGGTTCGAGACACGAAAGTCCCAAAATAAGTAACACAGGTTTTTATGCCTGAAATAGTAAAAGGTTAAAGTTCATATATTCAAGAACAAAAGAATGAACTAGATTCTTAAAAATAATCCACTGTTCGAACAATGGTGTGACGTCAGAGAAATGTATCAAGATTGGTATACACCTTTATGCTGTTTTTAAATCTAAATAAGTGAACTATCAATGATTTTTCTATTATAATTTAAACGGCGCACGAGATATCTTTTGTTCATCTTAAATCATTATTAATTCATTGAAAGTTTGAAATCAGTTCACTCGAAAGTAATCACACACAAAATCATGATAATGACTGTACTTCACTAAAAAAGCGTGCTATACATTAGTTGTGTATCGTATATGACCTTCAGAACTACGTATGTATAGATAACTGCAAATTAAAGAAAACAAGAATCAGTCTCATGGAATGCAGCGTAAAAAGTAGATGAAACTGAAAAAAACACACTTTATTTACATCTTGTATTTTATTATGAGTATTTTTATTAAGTGTTTGCTATATTTTAATATTGGAGATATTGTTGTACACAATATTTCTATTTTCCTAATCATTGCGTGGACACTTAGGACATAGTTAAGACATCATAAGTTAGGATAGTCTTAAGATAGCTTCGAGATCACTCTTAGGACATGTCCTAAGATGGTCCTAAGACCATCCTAAAAATCGTCCTAAGACATATCTTAGGACAAATCTTAGGATACTCTCGAGAACACGACCCCTGGCCTTGAAGTTGTCCCTTGTTCGATAGTGTCGTTTCAAATTAAATGAGTGAGACACGACTTTAAATCACCTTCCCTAAAGTATACGTGTATAAAGGTTTAATTTGATAACATGAGAAGTACAGCAATATATGTATACTTACATTAAATGTCAGTACTTAGTATTCCAAAGAAAGATAGTCAAACTAGAATAACGTCTAATCATTACCCGATGGTCTTTTTTTCAAAATATATCTAACAATATATTCAACAATACCAGAAACCACAACACCAGAAAATGGGCATTCTTTAGTGACCTAATTAGTCAGCAAGACATTGCTTGACCAGCGTACCGATTAAATTTAAAATCTTTGATCATATAAATCTGAATATAAAAACGAACAATCTATTGAATAAATATTATAAGACGATTTGCTACAAGGACTTTAATATGCTCTTAGTTAAAGATCATGTAGAATGCATTGACCTATCTACGTACGCACGTACCCTCATGATACACACACGGTTGGCTTGGTTTGTGGTATTTAGCGCAACTTTCAACAATATTTCAGTTATTTCGCGGTGGTAAGTTTCACTGGTGGGTGAAGCCGGGGTACCCGGAGAAAATAACCGACCTGTCGTTAGTCACTGACAAGCTTCATCACATAATGTTGTGTTGAGTACATCTCGCCATGAACGGGGTTCGAACTTACTACGTTAGTGGTGAGAGGGACTGATTGCATAGGTAGTTATAAATCCAACTACCATACGATCACGACTATGACGGCCCCTTGATACACTCAGAATGTTAGATATAATGTAAACATTTCTTCTTAAAAATTGAAATAACATCACTGCTTTCCCGCCATGACAAATAAATACATTACATACTGGTGTGTTAACGGATTTTGTAGTTGATGTTAAATTTCCCAACTGCTCATCTCTTTAATATTGAGTCTTTACGATGACATCAGTCGTATGTCGTGTACATACAAGAACAATGTTGCCTGTTTCACATCGGACTACAGACTGTAATCGTTCCCATATGGACATCATGTTGGCCGTTTTACAATGGATTACAGCCGATTTCCGTGTTCACATCAACAGAAAGTTGCCTGCATAGTTGGTACCGTGTACACATCAATAGAAAGTTGCCTGTATAGTTGGTACCGTGTACACATCGACCGAAAGTTGCCTGTATAGTTGGTACCGTGTACACATCAACAGAAAGTTGTCTGTATAGTTGGTACCGTGTACACATCAACAGAAAGTTGTCTGTATAGTTGGTACCGTGTACACATCAACAGAATGTTGCCTGTATAGTTGGTACCGTGTACACATCAACAGAAAGTTGCTTGTATAGTTGGTACCGTGTACACATCAACAGAAAGTTGCCTGTATAATTGGTACCGTGTACACATCAACAGAAAGTTGTCTGTATAATTGGTTCCGTGTACACAACGGAAAGTTACCTGTATAGTTGGTACCATGTACACATCGACAGAAAGTTGCCTGTATAGTTGGTACCGTGTACACATCAACAAAATGTTGTCTGTATAATTGGTTCCGTGTACACAACGGAAAGTTACCTGTATAGTTGGTACCATGTACACATCGACAGAAAGTTGCCTGTATAGTTGGTACCGTGTACACATCAACAGAAAGTGGCCTGTATAATTGGTACCGTGTACACATCAACAGAAAGTTGTCTGTATAATTGGTTCCGTGTACACAACGGAAAGTTACCTGTATAGTTGGTACCATGTAAACATCGACAGAAAGTTGTCTGTATAGTTGGTACCGTGTACACATCAACAGAAAGTTGCCTGTATGGTTGGTACC
>MJUT01040567.1:216555-228189 GCA_002080005.1 Gigantidas platifrons | reverse complement strand
CTGTATAGTTGGTACCGTGTACACATCAACAGAAAGTTGTCTGTATAGTTGGTACCGTGTACACATCGACAGAAAGTTGCCTGTATAGTTAGTACCGTGTACACATCAACAGAAAGTTGCCTGTATGGTTGGTAAAGTGTACACATCGACAGAAAGTTGTCTGTATAGTTGGTACCATGTACACATCGACAGAAAGTTGCCTGTATAGTTGGTTCCGTGCACATATCGACAGAAATTTGCCTTTACAGCTGGTGCCGTGTACATCAAATATTATGTTCAGAGGCGGATTTAGAGGGGGGCGTGCGCCCCCCTAAAATTCGCAAAGCATATGTTATACAACGTTAATTAAGCAGTTCGACAAACAACTTTTTGTAACTTCAAGATAAAAAGCTTGTGTTATTTTGACCACAATGAATCCCTATTATTTCTGTGGCAGCAATCTTATCTGAAACTCTTCAAAAGTCAAAATGAATAGTAATGATATTAGGAGTAAATTTGGGATATCATTCGAAAAAGCTCTAGATCTACCCATTGATAAATGATCAGTATACTGTCCGTCCGGATGAAGCTTTTCGTTTCGCCGTTGGTTCATTCATTGAAAACGTATGATTCGTTCTTGTTTATAGACAAAAAAAAGGTGAATATGTTAACATTAACAGGGGCGGATTCAAGGGGAGCGCACCCGGCGCGCCCCTCCCCTAACATTGGAAAAAATATGATTTTTTTGCTTAAAATCGTGATTTTTCACACGAAATACCCCCAAAAAATTTTCGCGCATCGCTCCGCTCGGCGCCATTATTTTGAATGCGCCCCCTATCTGGAAATCCTGGATCCGCCCCTGATTAATGCTACATGAAACGATTCTGATCATCTAATTTATCTACGTTAGCTAATCAGAAACAATTTCATGTATTGACAATTTCCGCTTTTGTTTGTTTATAAACAAGAGCGGTCGAATCATACGTTTTCAATGAATGAATCAAACGACGAAAAGAACAGCTCCATCTGGACGAGCAGTACTAACTAGAACCACCCGAAAGGACAAGCACCGAAAGTACAGACCAATTAGTGAAATGAGGAATGCTTTAAAACTAAACCAATAGTTCTTTGAAGAGTTAAAATATCGTGATCGTTCAGTCATGAGTTGAACAATTCGCATCACGGTTGTTAAAAAAAAGTTTTACTTTAGGTTCTTATAATCTGACAAACTGAACATACTGTCAACAATTATCCGACAAAATTAAGACTCAAAGTCAAGTTTTTTTGGTCTGATAAAAATGGTGTGGTTGATTCAAAATTGTCGTTCAAATAAATGTCTAATTCCTTAAACCCCCAGAGCTTCTGGAGGGCTTCACCCCCTGGGCCCCCTACCAAGGCTCTACCCTAGACCCGCTGGGGACCTTAACAGGTCCCCAGGACCATCGCCTACTCACGCCCCCCCCCCCTAACCACAAATCCTGGATCAGCCCCTGATATTGCCCATAATAACATAGCGATCCCATGTTTGTTCTTGTTTTCAGATATATTCATCATTTGGAGTTATTGTCCTGTTTTATTAATTGATGGTATCTAGACCAGTAGGATTCTTTAGAGATAAAAGAATGTTAGTTTTAATTATTCTTTATTTTTTATCAGATTACTAATGTGTAGATACCACATCATTATTGTATATACCAAGTCCCTTAGAACTAAATAATTACATTTCTTAAATGTGATAATTAAAGACAATACCATACATAAAAGGTAGAAAATCGTTATTTCTTCAGAAAAATTGCATGGAAAGAAGCGATATTGATTTGACCAGCTTAAGTAACAAAATGACATTCTTGATATGCTGCCTTAATTTATCTAAATAAAGATGGCAGTGTAAACATTTTTGTAAAAATCAATTATTTAACATCTCTTTGATTGATTTATGTGACGTCAAACACTTAGTTACCTGTAAAAACATTGAAAGTCATTTTCTTTTTCATAACACAGAACTTTCAACGAACAAAAAAGTTATTAGTTTTGCACAGACACTTGCTTAAAAACAACACTCCTCAATAATTGATTTTTATTATCCTATCTAAAATGATGTGGAGATTTTATGATGTTTTTAACTGAAACCTTAAATATTGCTATGATACAGAACATGGTAAACATTGGTCCCATTACCGTAGTTCTTTAAGAGAACTGAGTTTAAGGACGAACATGATGCAGTTCAGAGCAGATATGTGTCGAATTACTGCATAGTTTTTGCCAACAAGATTTCAGAATGTTACTTTTCTTCAACATAAGATGTTGTATGATAAATCATTAAAAAGACCATAATGTAGAACACTGTGATACTCTTTAAGTCATTTATTTATTTATTTATTATTATTTCTCTTAAGCGAATTCCACAGGGATATCAAGTTCATTTTATAACATTTTAATGAACACTTGGAAACGTCACAGCACAGCTGTTTTAAGATATGATAATTACGTAATAAAACTTTCTTACTAAAAGTGTCGATATCTAATTGAATGCGGCGTACGACGCGTTTCTGGAATAACTTAACAGTAACATACTTTGTTTGACAATAGTTGGTTTTCCTTTTAGGGATCACGTCATTATCAGCATACGAGATATGCAGTGAACTTCTGTGTGTCTGGTTGGGATCATGTCCGAGGGAATTGGGAATTACACTGTTCATGGTACTGATTGTTTTGTTTTGTCTCCTGAAAGTTTATTGAATCGTCGATATCTAAAGCGTTTCCATTGTAAATTGGCACGAATGTGTTTGCAAAGAATTTTAGATATATTTTATACGTATATTTTTGAAAATAATGATCTCTGTATTTGCAATGAGCTTTCATATCCCTCTCAGATAAAGATAGATAGATTAAAAATGCATTTTTGAAATAATATTACCAAAAAGAATGGCAAGAGGTGAAATAATATTACCAACAAGAATGGCAAGAGGTGAAATAATATTACCAACAAGAATGGCAAGAGGTGAGTGATGTCAAAATTGCATGAAAACATACATGGTGCTTACAGTTACATTGAACTATATATCTTTGTACCAGGTGCAATGTATGTATCTATGACAACCTGTCCACCCGTACCTGTTCATGTCAGATTCATATAGCATTATTCTTATAATGACATCGTACAATTATTATACATAGAGACAAACATGTTACTGTATAGCATATTTGAACCGCGAACATTTTATGCCTTTAGGAATAATACTTGGCATTGAATTTGCATTCTATAAATTACAAAATAAAAAAAAAAAACAAATTCAATCACTTCAATAAAATATATAACAAACTTAAAAGGTAAAAAAAAAACAATATAAAAATAAATTCTTTATATAGAGAATATTTCATTATAGTTTGTAAATAAATATAAATTTATAATGTGTAGTATTCCTCATTAGAGAAATGATAACATAAATTACTATTTTATTTGCTATAAAATATATAGTAATGCCATTAACATTAAACTAGAGGATAATAACAGGGAACACAACTTCACTCAATAAAAAAACCCCAATTAACTCTACTTGAGCTTAAAACATTCATTAATATCATAACAGATTGTGAGGAAAAATTGCATTTTAGATTGTACTCGTTTTTTGAGCTACCGGATCAACAAAAACAACATTAAAGTCTGCTCCATTTCTGATCAATAATAACGTACATAATATACATCGTTTATCCGCCCACATAGTTCTATGACCATACATGACAGCAAAGTACTACAGTCGGGCTTTCTATACCTTTTCAATGAATACATGAAGAAATTAGGTACACGTACTTCCTATGAACAGAGGAGGAGACAAAGTCGAGATACCTCACATCACAATTGTATTTATAATAGTGTTTGATTAACTATCAAATCACCAGCAATGATCTGTGTGACATCGAATAGGAACAGGCACTACCACGACCAAAACATTATATAATATATCTATGTTGTTCTTGAACATATTGCCCATGTGAATAATCAGAAAATATCTTAATTTTCATTTTCTATTTTTCAGTTGAATTAAGCAAAATTGTCTTTCCTCGACAATATGACAAACATATGGGCACGGCAATTGTCTTTATTATCGAAAGGAAGTGAAATAGTGTTTAATGATTTCAAATGCTCAAAAGGTAAATAATTCAAACATTTCAAACAAGTCGTCGTCTCACTGTATCCTCAATAATCGTTAATAAAAAATTTACAACCTCATGCTTACGTCAATAACAATTGATTTGTAATTTTGTATTGATTCTGTACGACATTATCGTGCGATCTGCATGTCCTATAGTTCGTGTTGCATCTTCATCAAAACCATCAATGTGTTATCGCTAAAGTAAATATCAAATCTTCTACGTGACTTTACACAATACAATTTTCTTTCAAAATGCTAACTCTTATCTTTTGTAGAAACTAACTCATAACCTCGAAGATAATTCCTTAATTGTGTCCAACTAGGTAGCGGCCATTCATATTCATGGGGAACCAATCCTGTTGAATTCGCCTCAAAATAGGAGAAGACCGGAAACCAGATCTTAGTTCTGTTTGTCTCCCTTGACATAAGACTTATGTTATTAGCAAGTGTATGATAGTACAAAAATAGACGTGACGTAAAAACAAACGCCACAAAGACATCGATACAGTAATGTCCGTGTCCTGCCAGGATAAAAAACATCCCAAATAAGTTGGCTATCCAGGACGTTATATGCAAATAACAGTACTTCTTAGGAGTATCTGAAATATACACACGTGTATAAAATGTTAGCAGTGACAATAAAATAACACTTAAAATAGAGTGAAATTGGCATCTGTATTGATGATTTGTAAAGTTTTCCTTTGATCTTTACACGCAATAATATCAAGCATGATACAAACTTATTATCATTGATTTCTGACATCATGTTTAACATTCTATCGTTGAAATGTTTTCCTCGTAATAGACTGCTCATCGAATCTCACATCTAAAGCTTTCCATTCGAAGTGATATTACTATAAGAAATCCATTCTCGCAGAGCAAACCAACGACGGTATATATTAACATGTAGTAATATCGCTGTGATGTATTACGAAGCCATGGTCTCGGTAGCATGGTAGTTGGTTGTACAATTATCTGTGTTATTAGTGCCTGTCACCATTAAAGGATGTGAGGTAGATTTCCATTCATGGCTTTGCGTGATCGGATACAACTTGGTGTGACAAAGTTCGTCAGTTACACGGGCCATGTTAATTGGTACATGTACCTGCAAGAAAGGTTTGTTTGGTTGATTGTTTGATAGTGCTTAACGCCACTTTCAACAATATTTCAGTTATATCGCGGCAGTAAATTTTATTGGTGGAGGAAACCGGAGGACCCAGAGAAAACCATTGACCTGTCGCAAATCACTGACAAACTTTAACGCATAATGTTGTACACCTCTCCTTGATCAGGTTCTAATTCATATCATTAATGGTGATAGGCACTGATTGCATAGAGAACTGACATATTTTTGAAATTGGTGGACACACATACCGATGCTGTTGGTGTTGCAACCTTTATGTCATCGGTACTTTTGACAAGAAAGTGAATACATCCATTTAAGCATCAGAATTAGATTTCCCGGATTAAAATATATTTCGATATAATTAATGCACTAACAATGTATGTTATTGTTATGTTATACATTAGAACAAAATGTGTTGTATTTTGATTTCTGATTATTTGTAGATTACCTGTGTCAAATTTGGCAGGCATTAAATATTGGAGTATTAATCTAAATACTTACATTCTGTAATAAAAAAGTTAAGTAGTGTCATTGTAACTGTATGTCCACTAAACATATAATCTCCACACGTCTTTAGACCAGTTACTTTTAGTCCTGCTCCAAAAAATATTTCGAATGCTCTCTTTGCTCTTCCAAAGACATCTGTATAATTCTGAAATATAAAACGTAAAGAAATAATTTAACAATTTAACTCTATTAGTTCTTGTAGTGATTCAACTCAGCCATGGTATGGTTAAGCTGTCTATTATACAATGTTTTTACCCAGGATAATGTAATTAAACATGAAGATAAATGGAATATCATAATTGTACTATTGTTTTATACTATGTATTTAATACACCCTTATAGCGGATGTGTTGTGTAATATTGTCATCTCTGTTATACCGCTTTATTATTCGTGATTTTGTCATATATCGAAAATAACAGCAGCACTTTATATATATATAAAGTCTGAGGGAATCTACCAACCAGAGAATTTAATGAGTAACGGAACGTCGAGACATGACGATGCAGCACAAACAAAATAGACACTGAAGAAGGTCATTTGTTGATCGAAAAATTGTTCAATATATTTTTTGTAACATCTTTATCGGTATCGTTGCACAATCGTCTAGACTTCTATATATATATATAGACTTCTATAATTTATTTTGTTTGTACTGCATCGTCATGTCTCGACGATCCGTTACTCATTAAGTTCTCTGGTTGGTAGATTCCGTTAGACTTTATATATATATATAAAGGGAATCTACCAACCAGAGAACTTAATGAGTAATATATATATAAAGTCTAAGGGAATCAACCAACCAGAGAACTTAATAGGTCGACATGACGATGCAGTACAAACAAAATACATTATAGAAGTCTAGAAGATTGTGCAACGATACCGATAAAAATGTTACAAAAAAAAAATATATATAAAGTTATGAGCCATTTTATATATTATTAAAGTATTATTAAATACAGGTAAAGGTCGTTGTTTTGATATATTGAATGTGTCGCTGTTTTGATATATCTTTTATCGCTGTTTTGATATGTCGCTATTTTGAAAATACCGTAAATGTCGCTATTTTGATCATCCCCGATATATATATAGGTCTGCAAATAAAACATTGTTAGAATTAGATTTTTCTGCTGACATTTTGTTTTTGTTCTTCCTCGACGGGATTCGAACTCACACCATTGATACACTACAGCACCAATCACTTATGCCTTATGTCCAGCGCCCTAGACCACTCGGCCACATCCTCTATATAAATGTAGTATCGGATCAAGGTGGCAACCGTTTCTTGAGTATTTTTGTAATTTTTATTTGCGTCACGCCTGTTTGGCTGGTATTAGTGATTTTTGTTTTTGCGCAATAATATATATAAGCATTAACAACATAACTTAGTACAAATCGTCATCATGGAGCTAAAATTTTATTATATCAAATAGATTATTATGTGAAAACATATTATGCAAAAAGAAAATAAAAAACTAATAATTTGCATATTGAGATGTAATCCTTCACGCTTTCTTCATCTGATTATCCACAAAATATATATGTTTAGATTAATTATCTATTAAAAATATATAAACGGATAAGAAGATAATATTTGTATAACGTAATGGGTGACTACCTCAGCAGATTACTTCACAAATAGTTATTACATTTTATGCATATGGGAACACATTAAATAGTTAAATTTAAACTTAAGGTAACATTTCGATTACATTTTATGGAAATTGTTAAATTATTTTGCAGATACATTATGATTTGCTTTTGTTTAATTTACTGATCTGTGATTCAGAAGAAACATCTATCTGTAAATTAGAACATATCACACATCAGCATGTTGAAGTAAGGTTTGAAGATTGAAGATACCACCCCCCCCCCTCCCATTTTCAGAGAGTTCTTGTTGCTCGATTTTTAGTTTTCTGTGTAGTGATTTCTGGATCATTTTTGGTCCTTTTATCCTTCTTCTTTTATATAAACGTTTTGTCCTTGACATTGTAGGATAGAGTGTCGCAAAATCAAAATTCAACTGTCGGTAGTGTAATTGTATAAATATCAATAGATGTCCATCTTATTACAGAAATTCAGATTAGAAATATCATTAACAAATCTCTTGATAATTCACTCATTTCTAATTGTATTCGTTCCAATAAATCGACATCAATGACGTCACTGTAAACGCAGCAGGACAAGTGATTCTGTTTTCAGCGATGGCGGTATTTGGAATTATTCTTGAATCAATAATTTGGAGTTAAATATGACACCAAAAATATCTGTTGAAAACTGAGTGATTTAAGAGTCACAAAAGGGACAAAATGATGAATAATATTAGAATTTGCCAATTCTCACTACATTTCTGACGTCCCACAGAACAACCAGAGCTTTAACTGATTGGTATATAGGAAACCAATGAATGCTAGTCAAATCGATCATATTAATTGAAACACTGTGTGTTTGTAAATTGTTAAAGATAAGGAAATTATATAGATTTGTTGTATAAATTGACATCAATATGTATAATCATAATTTTGAGACAGTCTGATTAATGTTTAAAACTGTCAGTCTGATGTACAACGATATATTGCAACTTTTTTGATAAAACATGTTCTTAAAAACTAAACTGATAGTATATTTCATTCTCAGATAAATTACTGTTTTAATGTTCAATTAGATAAACAAATAAAAACTACCCCATCACTTTGAGGCTAGTAGACTATTAGTCCCCGAGTGTATAAACCACCCCGTAATTAGTGTTTCGGCTCTGTTGCTAGTGTTAGTCTCCGAGTGTATCACTACTCCGTAGTTAGTGTTTCGGCTCTGTTACTAGTGAACGATTAATCCTCGAGTGTATCACTATTCCGTAGTTAGTGTTTAGTCTCTGTTGTTAGTGAACAATTAGTACCCGAGTGTATCACCACTCCGTAGTTAGTGTTTCGGCTCTGTTGCTAGTGAACGATTAGTCCCCGAATGTATCCACAGGCACTTGGGTCCAGGATTTTTTTAAAAATAAAAATAAGTTATCTAGAGTGTATGTTTTATTTTAAAGCCCCTTGACATGTTTTATTACTATTTTAGACCATATTGACATTTTCCAAAAAAAAATCTATATACCATCTAAGAAAAAAAATTCTGTATACCATCTAACTAACATGTCTTTCTCTGATTGTCCAAGAACGCAATACAAACATATCTTTCTCTGATTGTCCCAGAGCCCTATACTAACACGTCTTTCTCTGATTGTCCAAGAACGCAATACGAACATGTCTTTTTCTGATTGTCCAAGAACGCAATACGAACATGTCTTTCTCTGATTGTCCAAGAACGCAATACAAACATATCTTTCTCTGATTGTCCCAGAGCCCTATACTAACACGTCTTTCTCTGATTGTCCAAGAACGCAATACGAACATGTCTTTTTCTGATTGTCCAAGAACGCAATACGAACATGTCTTTCTCTGGTTGTTCAAGAACGCAATACGAGCATGTCTTTCTCTGATTGTCCCATAACGCAATATGAACATATCTTTCTCTGATTGTCCAAGAACGCAATACAAACAGGTTCCCCTAATAGTCACAACAGGCTACATCAAAATATCGTTTCTTTGATTGTCCCAAATGTTATCTACCGTAAATAAATATTGATAACGTGTACAACATCGCAACAACAGTAGCGCCATCTTGCATATCGATTCATCTATTCCATCAATATAAGTTAAGTAATGGTCTGCCGACATCAGCACATTAAAATTTTATGAAAGAGTATGAACTGACACAATGTCACATGTAGCTGCGGAACCGTTGCCCTTTATGATCCTTTTTTTTTTTTTTTTTCTTTTGGCGGACCATAGGGCTACGGATTTTCCCTATACAAAAACTTGCGGAATTTGCGACCTTTGACACCATAGTATAATACACAAATCGGATGCCGGAGAAGTCTTGTTCTGTTACGGCTTTTACATAACTTGTACTTTCGTGAATGGAACCTGTATTTATTGGTTGTAAAAATGCAAGATGTATTATATCCGCTTTTTTCAGGAATAAAGTCCGAAAAATGAATAAAGAAAGTCTGATCGGCAAACGAAAGTACAAGTTATGTAAAAGCCGTAACAGAACAAGACTTCTACGGCATCCGATTTGCGTATTATACGATGGTGTCAAGATGGCGTCCAGAGTAGGCGGGATTAAGCTGTAATCAGATATTTGTTGTAATAAATAGAAGGATTTTAATAATTTTGCATAAATAATAATGTAGAGTGATAGAAAAATATTTGAGGAAACGAAACATACACATTTGGCTACGCACACTTGGCGTCCGATCGCCAGAAACCCCTGGAAAGGTGCGACTCAATCGAGGTCGCAAATTCCGCAAGTTTTTGCATAGGNGTCTTTCTCTGATTGTCCAAGAACGCAATACAAACATATCTTTCTCTGATTGTCCCAGAGCCCTATACTAACACGTCTTTCTCTGATTGTCCAAGAACGCAATACGAACGTGTCTTTTTCTGATTGTCCAAGAACGCAATACGAACATGTCTTTCTCTTGTTGTTCAAGAACGCAATACGAACATGTCTTTCTCTGATTGTCCCAGAACGCAATATGAACATATATTTCTCTGATTGTCCAAGAACGCAATACAAACAGGTTCCCCTAATAGTCCCAACAGGCTACATCAAAATATCGTTTCTTTGATTGTCCCAAATGTTATCTAAATAAATATTGATAACGTGTACAACATCGCAACAACAGTAGCGCCATCTTGCATATCGATTCATCTATTCCATCAATATAAGTTAAGTAATGGTCTGCCGACATCAGCACATTAAAATTTTATGAAAGAGTATGAACTGACACAATGTCACATGTGGTGTCATACATAATATAAGATTCACAATAATGAAAGTCCTATATATTGATGTTTATTTGAATAAATATTGTCCTTTCAATGACGTAGAGTGGCAGTCTGATATTTATGGAAAAATAATTTAAAACAACGATATATTTACACCATTGTTTACGTAATTTAAGTGCTGAAATTCTATCTATTTGTATTATTTTCTTTCTATTGATTCCTTATAAAATCTATAGCATACAAGGCTTGTCACTTACAGTGCATTTGTTCTGATAAGTTACCTGATGGATGATAAACAGATTTCAGTCACTTTACAGGTATATATGTACCGCGGCTACAGACAACATAGTGTCAGCACGTAGCCCCTAACAGTGGAGGTTTGGAACCATTGAATTGATTTAACCCCACCGCTTCACTCATGTACATGCGAGTTAAAGATATCGATTGTATCTCTATTTCTAAGAATTGTTTATGTGCATTTAGTACTGAGGACAGTGTGGTATTTTTGTGTTTTTTAATTTATTCTGCAAATACATTTCCAGAAGAAATGTTCGAACAACACAAATTCGGATAATTCCGTGTTATCAGTTGAAATACTTATATAATTTCACTTCTGTGATGCCGACTTTATGATGTATTTATAGAGACCTTGGTTTAAGGTTTTAATATCTTTCAATATTCTAAGTTTTAAACTAATAAAATGAAGTTATACAAGATAGTAGTTAATACACGTATGTCACGAATGTAATCAATAAGTAGTTAATACACGTATGTCACGAATGTAATCAATAAGTAGTTAATACACGTATGTCACGAATGTAATCAATAAGTAGTTAATACACGTATGTCACGAATGTAATCAATAAGTAGTTAATACACGTATGTCACGAATGTAATCAATAAGTAGTTAATACACGTATGTCACGAATGTAATCAATAAGTAGTTAATACACGTATGTCACGATTGTAATCAATAAGTAGTTAATACACGTATGTCACGAATGTAATCAATAAGTAGTTAATACA
>MJUT01040567.1:205625-216405 GCA_002080005.1 Gigantidas platifrons | reverse complement strand
GTCACGATTGTAATCAATAAGTAGTTAATACACGTATGTCACGATTGTAATCAATAAGTAGTTAATACACGTATATTACGAATGTAATCAATTCCATCAAATAAAAACATGCTAAAACATCAGGAACTGATCGCGCAAAGAAATGCTACCGGGTGTTTTACGTGTATAGAACATGCACGTGGTAGTTTCTAAACACGAGAAACTCATTTACGTCCAGTCTAAATGACGAGTTGTGTATGTGATTCGTCCAACACAAGTACCAGATGCTCGTTTCGGAGGGGTTGCACCCCGTACCAGATGTTCGTTTCTGAGGGGTTGTACCCCGTACCGGAGATATTAATTAACTGTATGTGTATACCACACAGTTCCCTACACTGATGATAACCTATTTCTTACTGACCCATTAACCCTCATGTACTTTTACCTGTATGACTTTATCACATGTATTATGTTGACATAATAATTCATGCTATACAGTCCAGATATATTGTAGGATTTACGTAAAACATGTTGCTCTTAACACACGTCACGTGTACCATTTCACATTTAAGCTGTGGAAATCACATATAACATTAACATGTTGAAAAGATAGTCAAGTGAACGTGCAATCTGTCAAAAAGACACCCCAATATTGTATTTGCCTTTACATCTAACCAGTAACAGAAACTTCATGTTCAAATTGTGATACATTTTGTTTATCATTTTATTATAAAACAATCAGCAGATTGTAGGCAGTAGTTAGTTCTTCACGAGTATTCACCCACCATCATGAAAAGTTCATGTCATGTAGGATTATGGTGCTTAACGCCACTTTCAACAATATGTCAGTTATATCGTGGCGGTCAGTGGAGGAAACCGGAGTACCCAGTTGAAACCATCGCCTTGCCGCAAGTCACTGACAAACTTTATTGCATAATGTTGTATCGAGTACACCTCCCCATAAGCGGGATTCGACCTCACAACGTTAGTGGTGAAATGCACTGATTATATAGGCAGTTGTAAATCCAACTACAATGCGATCACGAACGATTGTTACAATGGTAGAATGCTGACTTTACCTTTCGGTCACATATGACATCAGTTTCTGGTACAGGTAGTTGAGTTATTAGTATACAGGCACACCGTAGTAAATACATGGTACCCATCAAACTGAATGTCCTTCTCATTAATATCCATCTACAATGGACAACTCAATATTAATGTAATTACAACTTCACATCTAATGTCAACTTCGTTGGTGGATATTGATAAAGAAATATATTATTTTGTATTTGTTATTTATCACTGTGTCAGTTTCAGTTGTTACGGCGTTTGATTTTGTTTACATTGTTTTGTTGTACATCTTAATGTGAATATGGATTTTCCCATTTATGAACATCGTTTATTCTTGGGATATTATTTGTTTTTTCTTTAGTAGTTCAATTATTTTGTGGTGTTATAAAAGATCAATAGAGTATCCAAAACGATTGTTAGTAGTGAGGGCCAACACACTAATTGTGGATGGTTGTTTCAGTGCTGCAATTTACAAATGTAATTATTTTTACTATGGCAGAACTTTCATGTGTTAGTGTATCTACCAGGGATGTATATTAACCCATATTCCAATTATTTAAATACCAACAGTAACTATGTCATTAATATAGCTAACATTATTTACGTGACGCCGAACAAGTCAATCAATTCATATACATGTATTTTGGTAGGATTTCTACATAAAAACGATGTTCGGTTCACCTTTACTCCCATATATTTGGTAGGGAGACATATTTTATCCACGTTATTTGTATTTCTTTACATATACTGATGCCCAACGCTATTTCCATATCACATGATTTAAGTGTCGTTTAGAGAATCAAGAACTGTTACCCTTCCGGAGCACATGCTTTCATCTCCAGTTATTTGTGATGTTGCTCAATATGTAGTTTTCAATGTATTGCTTTGTAGATCTTTTTCCTTTTGTCGTTTTTTTTTCTTTTAGCCATTGTATTGTCTGTCTTTCTTTGATTTACGGCTTCTGACTACTCATTTAGTATCTTCAAACTTGTCTTAGAGAATATACCCTGATATTAATTTACCTGTGTTTGTGTAAGGTTACAACGATAATCCATGTCACCATTAACGTTATGAGGACTGCATCTGACACTCTATATGCCCAGGCTATCTGCGGGAAATGGTTCAGGAAAATATCCGGTAATGGTGGATGTTTATGTTGGTCAGGTGCTTTCTCTTGTACCACGACGATTGAATAACATGTACTATACATACCAATAAAAAAATACAGAACACTAAGAACAGCTTTCTTCTTCTCGGGATCTAAATGTTTTTGACTGTGATGTGCTTTACTAGCGAAAACATTGCAATCAATGTCTGACAAATCCGTCGATGAATTCGCATTTTCAACTATTTGTAAAACTGTTTCTGAAGGTAAAGGGAAAACTCCATTTTGTATAAGAGTTCCATTTTTTCTACCATACGGAACTTGAATGGATTTTGTCTTCAATGATTTTATATTATGTATCAAACGTTTCACGTCACCTATGACATGTATTTCTATAGGAGGTTGTTTTAAATCATTTTCCGTCAGATTAAGTAATCCTTGTCCATCTATTTTATGGTCTACACAAAGCAGCTTACTGTATTTCTGAAACCCGTAGTCATTCAACCATTCACTGACATCATTGCAAGACCAGTTTGCTGGATCACCCATAATTAAAGTCATTCAATCACTACTGGACCTATAATATTAATGAACACTACTAATTAAATAATGAAATATTCTGCTTGTATCTCTTTCGTTGAAGCTCATAATACGCTAAATTAGGTTTTAAATGATATCTGTTTTTCAAACATATAAGAAGATACCAAAGTAGTATTTAGAAGTCGTAAATCATAGAGTGGCCAAAATAAAACGAAGAATAAAAAACAATGATCTACTATAAACACTACCCAAAAAAGATTGAGCAACACGAACGCCACACAATTAAAACGGGGTGAGCGGGTAAACTCTGAGGTCCCGGAATGATTAGCAGTTCCTGTTCCATCAATGGTAAACTCTGAGGTCCCGGAAGGATTAGCATTTCCTGTTCCATCAATGGTAAACTCTGAGGTCCCGGAAGGATTAGCAGTTCCTGTTCCATCAATGGTAAACTCTGAGGTCCCGGAAGGATTAGCAGTTCCTGTTCCATCAATGGAAAACCCGTCATGTTACTACTGATAAACGCCACGAACATCGTGTGATATGGGAATCGTGTAGGACTCCAGTATATGTATTTAAAGGGGAATTTTCGGTAGTGCCTACCGCCAAAATTTGTGGGCGGAGCTTATCAGCAAAAATCCCTGTTGATATGAACAGCATATTTATGAAACTGTTTGTCGCATGACCAACGTGACCAAGGTCACATANTGAGGTCCCGGAAGGATTAGCAGTTCCTGTTCCATCAATGGTAAACTCTGAGGTCCCGGAAGGATTAGCAGTTCCTGTTCCATCAATGGTAAACTCTGAGGTCCCGGAAGGATTAGCATTTCCTGTTCCATCAATGGAAAACCCGTCATGTTACTACTGATAAACGCCACGAACATCGTGTGATATGGGAATCGTGTAGGACTCCAGTATATGTATTTAAAGGGGAATTTGCGGTAGTGCCTACCGCCAAAATTTGTGGGCGGAGCTTATCAGCAAAAATCCCTGTTGATATGAACAGCATATTTATGAAACTGTTTGTCGCATGACCAACGTGACCAAGGTCACATACCTTAGAAATCTGAAGTGATTTTTGTATGTTTTAGACTGATGAAGAATATTATTTTTAATAAGACTAAAAGTTTTGTAGGGAGGAACACTAGTGACCATGCCTGTCAAATATTTTGCACCAAAAGTAAATATGAAACTGTGCATCATTGATTTTTCCTCCTCGAGCTGACCGTGGCCAAAATAATGAAGAAACTGAATGTTTGCTCCGCCCACAGCTATTTATACCCACGCTCCCGGTTTAATTACAAATGACAAACTTTTTCTCTTGCCATCATATATTAAATAACAACAGTTTAACTTGTGAAAAAGTACTTTGCCTTTTATTCTTGTCTTTTGTTATATTATAAAGTACATGTACATTTGTGCTTTAAACAAATATGGTTCTTGCCATAACGATTGACAATGTATCCTTAATAAACGTTTTGTACCCATACATAGCGTGCAGGTACATGTCTTTGACCAAGGACGCGTATACTGGACTCTAAATAATAATTATTTTATAAACTTTTTAAATCTATAGGAAAATGAATTGATTATTTACTAGAAATAAAGATGTATCACGTGTTATTAGTAGAGTCAAGTATGAATCAATATATAATGAAATCTATATGAAATGATTCTTGTTAATAATGAATCTATAAATACAAGGAGTGTCAACAGGGACAAATATATTTAATGATTTAGCTATGTTTACTGAAATATTAAAAACATAAATGAACTTATATATACGACTTTATAAAGTAATCCTATTAAATTTTTAAATATGAAATATAAATACTATTCATTCCGAATCACTCGTTATGATAAATGTATCGTGTATTTACGCATCATCGTGGACGTGACATTGACATCAATGACGAGTTTAATTTTTTTTAAAGGGCAACACATATGTGTATGTTTGGTTAAGTAACACTAACAGAAAGTCCAATCTAGAAACAGTTGTTCTCATTCTACCTTGTCATTTTACAATAACATAATTATAAGCAAAGCAGACCAGAAATATTATCATTTGTTTGATATAATCTACAACTAATTTTGGCCATTGTATTGTCTGTCCTTTGATTTACGACTACATGTTATGTCCCTATGATATCGGCAAACTTTACTTGAACATTCAATAAGGAATAATACAGATACAATATAGTAATTACTGTGATACATATTTAATCGGTTTCAGAGACTGTCGGCATTCCTATAGATACCAACTGTGCTCCTCGCCTACCGGTAAAATTAACGTTACCACATCGAAAATTATGCAGCCGTCATTATGAGTTTGTTATCCATTATGAGTTGTCTGTGTCAGGGATGTCCACGCATATGTTGCGTTTGTCGCAGTAACAATACTACATATATATCTAATAACCTTGACTTCTGACCTTTATCTATCTTACATTTCCTTGGTAGATAATTTATATTCATGTATGTATACACAGATTTCCAACCAATTACAACAAACACATACTAAATCATATTGTTATATACAATTATAGTATCTCTAAATTATTTTAGGATTTATATTAAGCTATTTGGCTCCCTAATTTACACATTCCAGTTACAAATAATTTACTCATCCGCAAATATTGTTGACATGTAAATTATATAAAACGAAGAACGCATTTAGGATCAAGCGCCATTTAAAATTTCTAAGTACAACAAAAGTGCATTTCTAAAACTGATATTGATCTTATTTTCATATTTACCCCTCAACAGACATGCCACCCGTAAGGGCACATAAGTCCTACTACAAAAACTCGTTAGTAGATATGTTTCTCACAATGCCACACAATTCTGACTCCCAATGATCGTCAGTAGACATGTCACTCACAATGACACACAATCCTGACACTCAGTAGTCGTCAGTAGACATGTCACCCACAATGACACACAATCCTGACTCCGAATGGTACTCAGTAAATATGTCACTCACAATGACACACAATTCTGACTCACAATAATAGTCAGTAGACATGTCACTTACAATGACACACAATTCTGACTCCTAATAATCGTCAGTAGACATGTCACCCACAATGACACACAATCCTGACTCCGAATGGTACTCAGTAAATATGTCACTCACAATGCCACACAATTCTGACTCACAATAATAGTCAGTAGACATGTCACTCACAATGACACACAATCCTGACTCCGAATGGTACTCAGTAAATATGTCACTCACAATCACACACAATTCTGACTCACAATAATAGTCAGTAGACATGTCACTTACAATGACACACAATTCTGACTCCCAATAATCGTCAGTAGACATGTCACCCACAATGACACACAATCCTGACTCCGAATGGTACTCAGTAAATATGTCACTCACAATGCCACACAATTCTGACTCCCAATGATCGTCAGTAGACATGTCACTCACAATGACACACAATCCTGACATTCAGTAGTCGTCAGTAGACATATCACCCACAATGACACACAATCCTGACTCCGAATGGTACTCAGTAAATATGTCACTCACAATGACACACAATTCTGACTCACAATAATAGTCAGTAGACATGTCACTTACAATGACACGCAATTCTGACTCCCAATAATCGTCAGTAGACATGTCACTTACAATGACACATAATTCGGACTCCCAATAATACTCAGTAGACATGTCACTCACAATGACACACAATTATGACTCCCAATAATCGTCAGTAGACATGTCACTCACAATGACACATAATTATGACTCCCAATAATACTCAGTAGACATGTCACTCACAATGACACACAATTATGACTCCCAATAATCGTCAGTAGACATGTCACTCACAATGACACATAATTATGACTCCCAATAATCGTCAGTAGACATGTCACTCACAATGACATACAATTATGACTCCCAATAATACTCAGTAGACATGTCACTCACAATGACACACAATTATGACTCCCAATAATTGTCAACAGACATGTCACTCACAATGACATATAATTCTGACTTCCTATAATCGTCAGTAGACATGTCACTCTCAATGACATATAATTATGGCTCCCAATAATCGTCAACAGACATTTCACTCACAATGACACATAAATCTGACCCAATAATCGTCATTTGACATCTCCCTTACAATGACACACAATTCTGACTCCCTATAATCGTCAGTAGACATTTCACTCACAATGACACATAATTCTGACTCCCAATAATCGTCAGTAGATATAAATTTTACCTTACATAGATGTTAATTCTTTTTTATGATATTTCTTTTTTACCTGTTAACAATTAGAATAAATGCACCTACCTGTTATGCTTTCTCGTTTAAGATGGCTTAGAATTCAGAATAACAATATATTGCGTTCCCACATTTGTATTTAATGAAAATAAAACCACAATCTAAAATAATCACCTTTATTTTTATGAATGTAGTCTGGTAATTTGGTAATTTGGTAATTACGGGAGTAGACCTGCCAATTATAATGGTATATTGTTTAAAAAAAAAGTTTTTTTCAAACTATTCATGGAGATAATACGCTAAAAATAAAATCAGTGATCATAATCTTAAACTTTTGAATTTTATTTATGTTTACATTTCATCCATTGTTGTGGTAGCTGCTTCTATTTATTTTATTTTGCTATCATACTATTGTTAACCACCTAGGTTTTAAATAAAGATCGATTGATCCTATGTTGGTATAAACGTTTGAAGACACCAAAGGGGTCATCAGAAACCGTAAATCAAAGGACAGACAATACAATGACCAAAAGATACCAAAGGGGTAATCAGAAGCCGTACACCGAAGGACAGACAATACTATGGCAAAAGATACCAAAGGGGTAATCAGAAACCGTAAATCAAACATAAACACGTGCTTGGTTTGAACATATACCTGTGAATCTATGCTTCCTTTATTATACCCCCCGCAAACAAAGTTTGGGGGGGGGTATATAGGTTTTACCCTGTCTGTCTGTCCGCATAGAGGGTACATGGTTTGTCCGTGCAACTCCTCCTACAGTTTTTCTGCTAGGAAGTTTTTATTTTGCAGATCATTTGTACATATATCAAAGATGTGCATGTGGTAAGGATTTGGATTTTTGTGCATTTTTACCAAAAATATAGATTGTTGAACTTAGTCATTTTTTGGTGAATTTGGCAAAAAGGGTACATGGTTTGTCCGTGCAACTCCTCCTACAGTTTTTACGCTAGGAAGTTTTTATTTTGCAGATCATTTGTACATATATCAAAGATGTGCATGTGTGTGGTAAGGATTTTGATTTTTGTGCATTTTTACCAAAAATATAGATTGTTGAACTTAGTCTTTTTTTTGTGAATTTGGCTAAAAGGGTACATGGTTTGTCCGCACAACTCCTCCTACAGTTTTTACGCTAGGAAGTTTTTATTTTGTAGATTGTTTGTACATATATCAAAGATGTACATGTGGTGAGGATTTTAATTTTTGTGCATTTTTACTAAAAATATAGATTGTTGAACTTAGCCATTTTTGTGTGAATATGGCAAAAAGGGTACATGGTTTGTCTGCGCAACTCCTCCTACAGTTTGTAAGTTAGGAAGTTTTTACATTGCAGAACATTTGTACTCATATCAAAGATGTGCATGTTGTAAGGATTTTGATTTTCATGAATTTTACCAAAAAATATAGATTGTTGAACTTAGTTATTTTTTTTTTATTTGTGAATTTGGCTGAAAGGGTACATGGTTTGTCCATGCAACTCCTCTTACAGTTTTTATGCTACGACGTTTTTATTTTTGTTGAATGTGTTAAACATTATAATTTGAAAAATAATATATTTTCCGTGTAGACTTAGTTTTCAACAATCTTGGACACAGTCAGAGTGAAGCGGGGGGTATTAGTCCCGCTATGCGGACAGTTTTAGTTCTGCTAGTTTCATCTCCACATTATAATGATGAGGTTGTGCAGCTAAAATAAAATTTAAAGAATTGAATGTTGAAATAAATCAGCATTTTAATTTGCATGATAGCGAGAATGGCGTCATAGTATATTACCAGATGACTACAGTCATGATGCATAGGAAGTCAATTGGTAACTATGGAAGTCATTATGTAAATACGGAGGTCATTAGGTAACTATGGAGGTCATTAGGTAACTAAGGAAGTCATTAGGTCACTATGGAAGTCATTAGGTAACTATGAAAATCATTAGGTAGCTATGGAAGTAATTAGGTAACTATGGAAGTCATTAGATAACTATGGAAGTCATTAGGTAACTATGGATGTCAGGTGACTGTGGAAGTCATTAGGTAGCTATGGAAGTCATTAGGTAACTATGGAAGTCATTAGGTCACTATGGAAGTTATTAGGTAACTATGAAAATCATTATGTAGCTATGGAAGTCATTAGGTAACTATGGAAGTCATTAGGTAACTATGGAAGTCATTAGATAACTATGGAAGTGATTAGGTAACTATGGATGTCAGGTGACTGTGGAAGTCATTAGGTAACTATGGAAGTCATTAGGTAGCTATGGAAGTCATTATGTAAACATGGAAGTCATTAGATAACTATGGAAGTCATTAGGTAACTATGGAAGTCATTAGGTAGCTATGGAAGTCATTAGGTAACTATGGAAGTCATTAGATAACCATGGAAGTCATTAGGTAATTATGGAGGTCATTAGGTAACTATAGAAGTCATTAGGTAACTATGTCAATGATCAAGGTAAAACATATATTGATCTGTTCGTAGTTTGACATGTTAGTGACTTACTTAATAATTGAACGATATAAATGGTGTTGATACTGCAATATGTATTACATTATATGTTTATTGGCTTTGTTTTCTATTTGTTTATCCTATGATCTGGTATTAGGTGTCGTCAGATATATCATGGTTGTTATGACGTACGTGCCTATGAAATTATAATGTATTGTACAGTATATAAAATTCTGAAGATAGTAGAACTTCCGATAGCATACATGACTCAACATAGATTGTAGATATATATGTCAATGTATAGTTAAAATGTTATCTAATATGATAGTCAATATATATGTCAGTAGGTCGACAGATGTAGAATGTCGATAAATAGACAATATTGGTGCATTGTCACAGATATTTAAAGTTTATGTGTATGAGAATTTGTACTGAATGCCCTTTAACCTTATATCTTTATATGTTAAGAGACTGCATTAATATTGAGTTACAGAAATATCACATTAATCCATCGACGTTTATATTTTGAATTAAATAATAACATAATATACATTGTAATTATCCCTTGATTGTCCCTATTCATATTTTCTGTCACCAGAATGTGAACTGGATTACGAATATGTTCACAAAGCTCAACAGATAACATGTTACAGGGGTACCAGAAAAGCTATATATCGGTCAGTGACAGTATATAGCAGAACTTGTTCCAGTCAATGCAATTTGACTGCTCAAATAGAACAAGTGCAGGATAAATATAGATATTAGTGAAAGCCAAACACCAAATTAATCAGGAATCTAGTAATGCTAATTCCAATCCCATTACTAACGTTGAATACATGTCACATACTTGACTTCTGTGATATTTTCCCCATATTAAAAGACATTTCTATTTATCGAGTCATGCTCAAATATCTGTTTACCGTTCACGATAACCTGGGATCACCTCCATTTTTTTGTGTGGGTTTATGTTGCTCATCCAAGTAGTTTGTTTGTGTTGTGTTGTGCTTATCTTACCAGTATCTAAGGATTGTCTATTGATGATTGTTGTGTGTATGTGTGTGTTGCCAGTGTCTCTAGATTGTCTATTGATGATTGTTGTGTGTATGTGTGTGTTGCCAGTGTCTCTAGATTGTCTATTGATGATTGTTGTGTGTATGTGTGTGTTGCCAGTGTCTCTACATTGTCCATTGATGATTGTTGTGTGTATGTGTGTGTTGCCAGTGTCTCTAGATTGTCTATTGATGATTGTTGTGTGTATGTGTGTGTTGTCAGTGTCTCTAGATTGTCTATTGATGATTGTTGTGTGTATGTGTGTGTTACCTGTATCTAAGGATTGTCCATTGATGATTGTTGTGTGTATGTGTGTGTT
>MJUT01040567.1:178806-204108 GCA_002080005.1 Gigantidas platifrons | reverse complement strand
GTCTCTAGATTGTCTATTGATGATTGTTGTGTGTATGTGTGTGTTTCCATTGTCTCTAGATTGTCTATTGATGATTGTTGTGTGTATGTGTGTGTTTCCAGCGTCTCTAGATTGTCCATTGATGATTGTTGTGTGTATGTGTGTGTTGCCAGCGTCTCTAGATTGTCCATTGATGATTGTTGTGTGTATGTGTGTGTTGCCAGTATCTAAGGATTGTCCATTGATGATTGTTGTGTGTATGTGTGTGTCACCTGTATCTAAGGATTGTCCATTGATGATTGTTGTGTGTATGTGTGTGTTGCCAGCGTCTCTAGATTGTCCATTGATAATTGTTGTGTGTATGTGTGTGTTGCCAGTATTTATGGATTGTCAATTGATGATTGTTGTGTATATGTGTGTGTTTCCAGTGTCTCTAGATTGTCCATTGATGATTGTTGTGTGTATGTGTGTGTTGCCAGCGTCTCTAGATTGTCCATTGATGATTGTTGTGTGTATATGTGTGTTGCCAGTATTTATGGATTGTCAATTGATGATTGTTGTGTGTATGTGTGTGTTGCCAGTGTCTCTACATTGTCCATTGATGATTGTTGTGTGTATGTGTGTGTTGCCAGTGTCTCTAGATTGTCAATTGATGATTGACCCTTCAGTTTCTCTAATGTACAACTTGAACCAATATTGAATCCTAATTGAAAGTTCGATAAATGTGATTGGTGTTAAAACAATCAACCAAATAACATCGTAAATGTTTTGCAGGCAATCTGTTAAGATTATGCTTAGAGAAAATCTTTAAAGATGGCAGAAATAAATGTCTTAGTATATACAAAAACTGTAACAAGGAAAGATATGTAATTAAAATGTGATTAATTAATTTAAAAATCTAAGAAAGAAAACACAAATTATTTTAAGATTATAATGTTAACTAACAAACAGAACATTGTTTTCAATCTTTAGAAGATCTAAAACATTGAGGAAGACCTTTAAAGATCAGAGTAACGTTAGAATGATCTCGTATATCAAGAAGAAGAAGGCTAATTAGAAGTATTAATTAGGAGTTTTTTATCCAAAGAGTAGTGTTTTTTAACCAACATACTTTACCCTCCTAAGCTAGTAGTCTGTTAACTACGAGCATTCATTGACCCTTCTATTGTATTATCCATGTCATTAACATATTTTGCCTTCCTCGCTAATAGTCAGTTAACTACGAGCATTCATTGACCCTTCTATTGTATTATCCATGTCATTAACATATTTTGCCTTCCTTGTTAATAGTCATTTAACTACGAGCATTCACTGACCCTTCTATTGTACCGTACATGTAATTAACATATTTTGCCTTCTTTGCTAATAGTCAGTTAACTACGAGCTTTCATTGACCCTACTATTGTATTGTCCATGTCATTAACATATTGTGCCTTCCTTGCTAATAGTCAGTTAACTACGAGCTTTCTTTGACCCTGCTACTGTACTGTACATGTAATTAACATATTTTGCCTTCTTTGCTAATAGTCAGTGAACTACGAGCTTTCATTGACCCTGCTATTGTATTGTCCATGTCATTAACATATTTTGCCTTCCTTGCTAATAGTCAGTTAACTACGATCATTCATTGACCCTTCTATTGTACTGTCCATGTCATTAACATATTTTGCCTTCCTTGTTAATAGTCAGTTAACTACGAGCATTCATTGACCCTGCTATTGTATTGTCCATGTCATTAACATATTTTGCCTTCCTCGCTAATAGTCAGTTAACTACGAGCTTTCATTGACCCTACTATTGCATTATCCATGTCATTAACATATTTTGCCTTCCTCTCTAATAGTCAGTTAACTACGAGCTTTCATTGACCCTGCTATTGTACTGTACATGTAATTAACATATTTTGCCTTCTTTGCTAATAGTCAGTTAACTACGAGCTTTCACTGACCCTACTATTGCATTATCCATGTCATTAACATATTTTGCCTTCCTCTCTAATAGTCAGTTAACTACGAGCTTTCATTGACCCTACTATTGTATTATCCATGTCATTAACATATTTTGCCTTCCTCTCTAATAGTCAGTTAACTACGAGCTTTCATTGACCCTACTATTGCAGTATCCATGTCATTGACATATTTTGCCTTCCTCTCTAATAGTCAGTTAACTACGTGCTGTCATTGACCCTACTATTGCAGTATCCATGTCATTGACATATTTTGCCTTCCTCTCTAATAGTCAGTTAACTACGATCTTTCATTGACCCTACTATTGTATTATCCATGTCATTAACATATTTTACCTTCCTTCCTAAACTAATAGTTAGTTAACTACGAGCATTCATTGACCCTTCTATTGTACTGTCCATGTTTATGTTGTAATTCATTGACCCTTCTATTGTACTGTACATGTTTATGTTGTCATTCATTGACCCTTCTATTGTACTGTACATGTTTATGTTGTCATTCATTGACCCTTCTATTGTATTGTACATGTTTATGTTGTCATTCATTGACCCTTCTATTGTATTGTACATGTTTATGTTGTAATTCTTTTTTGTGGTAGGATGTGGTCTTTTTGAGTGGCAGTGAATCTGACCAGGATTTGTATCATTTGTTTATGTCTTTATTGCCATTGGATATGCAATTAACATGGGGTAGGGTAAGATCCCATCAACTGGTTTAAACTCGCCAGGACCTGGATTTCCAATGTCATATGTCATGGTATTTTTTGTATTCAGTGAACTAAGGTGTGAGGTGATTGTTCGTTTGTTGATTTTCGTGAAATTGTTGACCATCAATATTTAAACTTTCTTTTCTTAATATCGTATATTTCTGAATTGTATAAATGAAATGCATATGACAGGATTTATAATCTTTCGTAAATAGTAAATTCACATGTTTACTGTTTAAGATTTGTTCATGATGATTCCCACATGCACTGACCCAGGCCGATAATTGTTATGTCAAACCCATAGAAGAATTGTTTCAAATTAGACTGAAGTATTTTGTTACAGAATGTTCTTACACAACACATTTGTTGTAGGAACCACACAATTTCTTAGGAACTTTATAAATGCATTAAACAAATCAACATCCGAGGTCAAATAGCTATTTTAGCCATGAGAAAATATCAGTTTAATTTTGAATATCTCAGTATAACTATCACATGAATTGTTTGACATTTCAATGTGTAGAACGTCGAATATTATATGATCTAATATGCTAAATCGCTACCCGAAAGATTCAGCCTTGACAAAGATTCGTGTTACTTCTGTAAAGATGTTTTATGAGTAAAACATTTGTGGCAGACATGATTTTGGTAGGTTTCTAAATTATTCTTATAAATTTTGTGCATTAATAGAATCAAATAAATTGATAAACCATCTTTTGAACGAATAGTGAAATTTGAATAAACAGTCCCAGTGGGAAGTGAATATACTCATTGTCTACACTTGTTTATGAGATAAGTGATGCATTTTGATTCGAATCAACCACCCCGATAATATTCAATGTCTGCATAAGAATGAATGAATCTGTTAATATTGATAAAGATAGTATTTTAAATAAGTATGGAAAGAAAACGCTAGGAAAAAATATATAAATGTAGAAATACATCTGACTCTTCCTTTATGGCCAGATTATTGTAATACAATCCTGGATATACTATTTAGTCGACACGACACATTCATTGATTAACATTCGTCAGGAACGCTCAGGTACGCTCAGTGAAAAGATTGGAAAGCCACATCATTTAAAAGTCTTTGTTAACAATCAAACAAAAGGTCATACACATGATACCGCCAAAACCGTCACAGGTTAACAATCAAACAAAATGTCATACACATGATACCGCCAAAACCGTCACAGGTAGCTTACTCTTGAAGGAAATTGACATAAGAGTTCATAAGTTTAATCATTTAATAACTGTAAATATAAATACAACGTGTAAGCTGGCCAATTATTGTAAAAACTAATTCTGGACGGTTATAGTATTATATCGTCATTATTCGTGTTCAGCCATCAATACGTCGTATATTATACTGCCTTTTTAGTGTGCATTCATTCATATAACATACGTGACTTAGTATTTATTGAGAATGTTAAGCTACATACATAAAGCGAAAGATATATTTAACTTTCGTTGTTGTCTTGTCATGTTGATACAGATTCACATCACAACTTGTAACTAGACACCTAAGGTATTCTTACAGTTCCGTATCCTGGGTTGTTTCCTCAATGCCAGCTTGTTATTTTTAATAGCTTATCAACATTTTTTGCTTTGTAACTGGTGTCCTACTTTATTAATTTTATTTTAAAAGCGTATTAAACTTTTTTTGCTTTGTAACTGTTGTCCTATTTTATCGCACGGAATTAATTGCAAATATTTAGAATTGCTATGAAATTCGTCTTACCTTGGACGTTGTCTCTTAAGTATGTACAGTGATAAAATGGTCTGGTTATCATTGTAAATAAAAGGTTATCAACTGTATGTTACGAAATATTTATCATAGTCTATGTTCAATCCTTCTTACACATACCCTAAAATACACACAACAACAAATTGTAGTGATTAGTTTACATATAAGCTACAACCTAATAAGGAATATGAATTATAAAAAAAAGTATGAATATACCAAATGTGTAATCCGAATCCGGAAATCGAAGAAAGACAGACCATACCATCCCAAGTGAATATAAAAACCAAAATAAGAACAGACAAACAATGATCTACAACGAACTAAACAGAAAGCTAAAGGGTAACCATCGCCTTGTCTTTCTTAACTCTGAGGAAAACATAATATTATTCCATTCTGATATTGTAAAATTTGTTAATTATGTTAACTAAAAGATGCACGCATGACAATTAACCTACCATATGAACCATATTCTTACACGTCTTTCCACATATGTGCCACATATATTTTTGGAAATCACCCTTCAATATTTTTTCTATTTGTTTGTACAAGTGCATGTGTACTTACAAAGATACATCCATATAAAATTGTGCTTTTTTTTAACAAAATCATCATACTGAAAATTCAAACTATAATTTAAACTTAATAATATCTATACAGTACAAGTAATATAACTGAGCGTAATCGTAAGTCTTTAAAAAAAAAATACAAAAAAATAAAAAAAAATAAAAAAAAACCAAATACTACAATGTAGGAACAGTTTCAAAATCAAATAGAAAAATCATAAAAACAAAATAGTGTTTTCATATGATACTCTAGAATATGGTGCTTTTTGTCGATTGGAATTCAAGATGGCTGCCTTCGCAGGAAAAACTTTAAACACAGTACTATATGGGATGTTGTTCGCATATACTAGAAAGTTGATTAAATCCAAACAGTACAATAATAGCCATTGGTTCCTTACAGAGGGAGCATCCATATTTATTTTTTTTCCATATTTATTTTGCATGGAACGGAAATCGACGATGGCAGACATCACATGGCATTGCATAACTATGACCAAACGAATGCAAATTACAACTTTCTAGAACCCAAGCAATGTCGATAATGCATAAACAACCACATGAGAGATACAGGTTCAGTTCAGGCACAATTATTTTGTCTTAATACATTTATACATTACAGATAACAATGACTATTAAATGATCATGATAATATACAGTGGCTCAGCATATTAATATTCCTATAATGATTCTAAATTGAAAATCGTGCCGAGATTGAAATGTATAAAACATTATTATATTTTTGTTCGTTTGATCGTGTCAAATGTTGACGTTAAATACCAATTTGATTTTACTTGATTGCTATATTCACTGCATATAAATATAAATTCAATAATGTAAAGAAAAAAATCGTTATTTAAATGAGTTGCGTTGATTTATGTTGTTTTTTGAAGAATTTATTCGTATTTGAAAATCTCCGTTTAGAAAAAATTAAACCATATATGGAAAAACTAATTAGGGTTTTAAGAGTATATTCTCTTAAACGAGTTTTACTACTAAGTGATCTACATCTCAAACTTTGACACTATGTTCAGATAGTCAGTGACTATACACAGACACTATAGATAACATACTTACTCTATATAGATGTAAACAAATATGAAATCTGTATGTAACTGTCTCGCGCAATGTCGGATAAATATGTCATTTATTTTACCTTTATATCTAGGTAATAGTCACATGTGTCGATCAGTCCTAGATTACGCACCGTCACATGAGTTCAAATAATAAAATATTAATTATTTTACAATCCTATCATATTTTACTATTTCAACGTAGCGTCATACCTGTGCAATGACATTCCACTTTTTGAACTATCTTGCTATGCCAACAATTTATAGTAATAATCATGGTTGTTTTCGTATTTAAGAAATTTAACGAACCATACACCGAGTATCTATCATTAGATTGTATTTCAAAGGTTTATTAAATATAATGCATTTTGTTAACATTACAGGGACGGTATAAAAAATGGAATCACGATTTACGTGTTTAAACGTCCTTTCCTTAAAAAGAAATATGTAGATGCATTTGGGCGTAATGTGATTTCTGCTTGTAAGTAAAATAAAATCAATATTTTTCCGGTCGCCATCACAACATGTTGACAGACAAACATTTGCCTTTGAATCAAATCTTCACTGTTAATTTAAATAGTGTGTCAAAGTGCACTGAATATGTTGTTCGAAATCGATACACATCAATACAATATATTGACCGAACAGAATATAAAATCACCTTTCATTGCTATTCCCATTAAATAACCTTACATTCGCTATACCAACAAAATTGTCTTTTCATTGAGAAGTGAGAAGCATAAAATCATATTTTAAAATATAGTGATTTTGAAAGTTTAAAGTGGCATTAAAAAATGAAAAGCAATCCTATAATTGTTTAAAACATAATTATTCTAAAAAAACAAACAATTTTAATGTGCAATTCTTCCTTACCTAATTGCCGAACCGGGTGGTATTAGTTAAGAAAGTTTGGTTTTCTGTACATCTTATCCCAAGCACTATCATCATCTCCGTTACCGATATGTAGCCGTTGAATATATCCTCGATGTTAATCAACCTAACCAGGTAAAATCTGTTATTAAGTAGTTAACTTTTATGACAGCGGCAGTAAAGGACTTAAATGAAACCACTTGTGTGCCGGTCAATAAAATATTAACTATAATTAGAATGCAGGAGAATTGTCCAAAGAACCTGATTACCTGAATGAAGGTTAAGTCTATGGCTGTCCTGATGACATGAGATCAATACTACAACAAATGTTGCCACAACATATACAACTTTAATCAATTCATTGAGAAAGTAAAAACTCCAAAGATATTCTGCAGTTGATTTTATTGGTTAGTATTAAGTTAAAATTAAAATCTTATAATCAACATTCTATTATATATCATTACATGAAATCAAAATAAACGACACGCGCTTTAATATCTTGATAATGATCAGTTTTGCTAAAGTATATTTATTATAAAAATATTAACATAACTGTTATACCCCGTCTATTCATTTTGAAAATATATATTTCTTGTTGATAAACTCAGGTAAAATCTCTTCAGATGACATACTGATCAGTTGATATTCATCTATTAGATAAGTTAGTTGAAGGACACTTCGAATAGATAAATAATTTATAACGTTATATAATAAAACATGACCAACGTCATGTAAACAAAAGCATGCACGTTAAATTATATATACAATTAGGTATTCATGGAAAGATGCAGCGATGATGAAAGGCCCAAGAAGCTTAACACATGCTGCAATAGGTCAATAATTAAACCGTTAACAATCTTCAAGCTATAGATGTAGATGAAGGAAAGTCTAGGACCTTAGTAGATCTTCCATGAGTTTGCCTTAGTCAATATTTACTGATATATCTTATCATACTCTTCAAACAATTAGTAATTAATCAAAGTCCTGTGTGATAGTGTAATAATTATACAATCATTTGTCCGTAGATTACTTGTCCGGTGACCTCAATACATTTTAGATAATGTTAAATAATTTTAGAAAATGTAAACTTTAGAAAAAAAATTAGCGTTTAGCCCAAAATTGTATATATTTCAATGGGTGTATCACTTACATATTTTACTCAGTTGAAACATTCGAAGCTGATGTCACTAGCTTTTGAAACTACTAAATAGTTGTAATAATATTGGTTCATTTGCATAAAAACAAACGTTGACATCCTAGTTAGTGCCCATGACGCGTTCATGAGATACACTTAACATCAACAGATTGGAAAACCATATAATAATTCAAAGGTGTTTGGGAGAATGAAAACCAAAGGACCAAAGCAGAATGGCTAAATTCAGCTTAGGTCACCCGAGGGAGGAAAATCTTAGTTTTAGGTCACCCGAGGGAGGAAAATCTTAGTTTTAGGTCACCTGAGGGAGGAAAATCTTAGTTTTAGGTCACCTGAAAGAAGAAAATCTTAGTTTTAGGTCACCTGAGGGAGGAAAGTCTTAGTTTTAGGTCACCTGAAGGAGGAAAATCTTAGTTTTAGGTCATCTGAGGGAGGAAAATCTTAGTTTTAGGTCACCCGAGGGAGGAAAATCTTAGGCTTAGGTCACCCGAGGGAGGAAAATCTTAGTTTTAGGTCACCTGAGGGAGGAAAGTCTTAGTTTTAGGTCACCTGATGGAAGAAAGTCTTAGTTTTAGGTCACCTGAGGGAGGAAAATCTTAGTTTTAGGTCACCCGAGGGAGGAAAATCTTAGTTTTAGGTCACCCGAGAGAGGAAAATTTTAGTTTTAGGTCACCTGAGGGAGGAAAGTCTTAACTTTAGGTCACCTGAGGGAGGAATGTCTTAGTTTTAGATCACCTGAGGGAGGAAAGTCTTAGTTTTAGGTCACCCGAGAGAGGAAAATCTTAGTTTTAGGTCACCCGAGGGAGGAAAACTTTAGTTTTAGGTCACCTGAGGGAGGAAAGTCTTAACTTTAGGTCACCTGAGGGAGGAACGTCTTAGTTTTAGATCACCTGAGGGAGGAAAGTCTTAGTTTTAGGTCACCCGAGAGAGGAAAATCTTAGTTTTAGGTTACCTGAGGGAGGAAAGTCTTAGTTTTAGCTCACCTGAGGGAGGAAAGTCTTAGTTTTAGGTCACCTGAGGGAGGAAAGTCTTAGTTTTAGGTCACCCGAGGGGGGGGACGTCTTAGCTTTAGGTCACCTGAGGGAGGAAAATCTTAGTTTTAGGTCACCCGAATGAGGAAAATCTTAGTTTTAGGTCACCTGAGGGAGGAAAGTCTTAGTTTTAGGTCACCTGAGGGAGGAAAGTCTTAGTTTTAGGTCACCCGAGGGAGGAAAATCTTAGTTTTAGGTCACCTGAGGGAGGAACGTCTTAGTTTTAGGTCACATGAGGGAGGAAAGTCTTAGTTTTAGGTCACCTGAGGGAGGAAAGTCTTAGTTTTAGGTCACCTGAAAGAGGAAAATCTTAGTTTTAGGTCACCTGAGGGAGGAAAATCTTAGTTTTAGGTCACCTGAGGGAGGAAAACCTTAGTTTTGATACTTATTATATAATAAATATATCTTGTAAAACCGTGGCATTGCCGAAACACTGTCCTCTGGGCGGATGATACCTTCGGGGACTAATGATCCATCAAACTTTCAAATAGGAATTCCACATTGTTGTGGACATTCTGCATGCTGACATTATTGCCTCTATTCTTCACTCCAAAGTGGTATGTTGTGAGGAAGTAAATCATATTTATATTTAATTTTTGTTAGTGGATTCTACGATTTTTTTAACAGCACACAAACTTACTCTTATTGTATGACATACGATCACGTAATGATGAAACTCTTCGGTATTTAGTGTTTACATTAGGTGATACATGTAGTATGTGAACATATTATACATGTATCATACATTTAATATTACCCCTATTGTGATTTCTTCGTAAAATATACATTTTTTTTAACTTGGTTATGTTAATACATGTATAAGAATTTAACAAGGTTATGAATATTTTGTTTCAGAGACAGATTTTGGTGCCTTTCTGTACTTTAAATATGATTTGTTTTCTTAGCTACTGATGGGATGGTCGAATCCATTAATAAAAACATATAGATATGACCATTTACTCAGTTGTCAAAATGCATGATGTTCTGTAAGGTTATTGGAAGAGTAATGTATATATTGTATTTAACCTGCAATGTCAAAAAGCCAAAAAACAACAGTCTATTTTTTTTAACAGCAGAAGCAAGCGTCGCTCTAATCGGTTTTGGTGGCGGGCCTGTAACGTCCGCTCTTTTACTGTTATCTTTTCCTACCGTCGCTCAACATAATTCAGATACCAGAAATAAACTATTTCTTGGTGAGTGACCGTATATAACACACATGTTGACAGTCGTCAGTGCAATGAAATGTAAATAAAGATTTTATCTGTAACGAGGATAAAAGATGTATTTGAAGTATTTTCATTCTTCACATTATTTTTATTCAACGAAAGTTCCAAAGAATCAAAATGTCTACTGTCCAAGTAGTATATATATATATACATGTATATATAAATAGATTCCATTATGTAGTAGAAAAAAAAAAGGCTTCTATGAGACTTTCATTAAATCTTTTAGATCTGTTTAGAGATTGCCAAAAACATCACCAATGTATTTATTAGAGGTGTTCAAAACATCACCAACGTCTTTAATTTAAATTAAAAACGTAGATATCTAATTTAGTGCGCACAATGGGTTTCTGGAGTAACATCCCTTTGATATGTTAATAGTCAAAAGATTGGAACGATGGTCAACAATGTCGCAAACCTCTATGTAAAGAGAGTCAACATGTCGCAAACCTCTATGTAAAGATAGTCAACATGTCGCATACCTCTATGTAAAGATAGTCAACATGTCGCAAACCTCTATGTAAAGATTGTCAACAATGTCGCAAATCTCTATGTAAAGATGGTCAACATGTTGCAAACCTCTGTGTAAAGATGGTCAACATGTCGCAAACCTCTATGTAAAGATGGTCAACAATGTCGCAAATCTCTATGTAAAGATGGTCAACATGTTGCAAACCTCTGTATAAAGATGGTCAACATGTCGCAAACCTCTGTGTAAAGATGGTCTTCCATATAATTACAACCTTGGAATTCAATAGAACACATAATAGGTAAACATAGATTTATGGTGTGTACAAAGTAAATAAATAAATTATAGTCTATTAAATGTTTATTGGTACTCATAATACAATTTCGTTATACTATGATACCAAATTTAACTTTTCTGTTATTTTGATGTATAGGTTGATCCATAAAACAATTTTATTATTGAAGGGGAAAACTGTGCAGTGGCTGAACTGTTGAGTTGAAACAAGATTATACATTCATGATTTATGTTATCTGTGTAAAATTGAAACTGTTTGGCAAATATGTTGTCGTGCCAGCTGACAAAAGCTTCAATATTTTCGATTTTGTGTGACAGGTATATTAATTGTAATGCCTGGTAACAGAAGAAGAAAACCGATATATAAATAGATTTTTTATTAAATATTGGATACACAGACGTTAATACATAGCCCATTATCTCGCATAATGTTCATCTAAAACTACTCCAATGATCTTGTTTCAATTCTCCCGACAGCTAAACGTGAAATTCAAACCTGCTGTAGACATGCTATCCCAAGTAGTGGGTGCGTGTGATGAGGTTTCTATCTACATTCCTGTGATTTTCGTTATTATCGTACATGCAAAGCAGATATTGATGCAATGTAATAGTGTCCAAACTTTCGATTTTCATAAAGATTTTACACTATACACCTTTATTAAGGGTAGCTATAATCCCTCGATACCATTGATACAGATAAATATGCTTTGTTTTCAGAGTTGTAAGTAAACATTGTCAATGATGGTCGATTTGAACCCCCAGAGGGGTCGTCGTGGTCGTGATCATATAGTAGTTGGATTTATAACTACCTATGCAATCAGTGTCTATCACCACTAATGTTGTTAGTTCGAACCCTCGCTGAAGCGAGGTGTACACAATACAACATGATGTGATAATGTTTGTCAGTGACTTGCGCCAGGTCAGTGGTTTTACCCGGGTACTCCAGTTTCCTCCACCAATAAAACTGACATCCACTATATAACTTAATAAGTGTCGTAAGTGGCGTTAAACACCATAACCCTAATCTTAACCCTGAATCCTCAGATATTACAGATAATTGTAGATATGATTTGCTATCAGCCTTATAGACTTCTATGTAGATATAAATATTACTACTACCAGTATGCCTTTTCCTTAAAAAGTACTGACTTGCAGTCTAATATGAATATAACAGTTTCCAATATACACTCGTCAATATTTATTTCCGTGTGAGAATTAGACCTTCTCGTTCTATTCACTGTAGACTCTAGGCTCATACAGTAGAGTGTTGATCTTACTCTAATTAGATGTGAATTCTTGTGTGATCTTGTAGTATTTTGTATACTGTGTGTTACTATGTCGACTAACGTAGTCTCAGCAATTCACAAGATCTTTAAAAATATATTTAATCAAGGTTCCCTTCCTCGTGCAATAGCGCTAAAGAATGTGATATCTCTACCCTGTCCAAAGCTATTCTTCACTCTAGACTGATACGTGTAGATATATTGAAATGATTAGTTCCTTTTAGTTTCAGTTAAAAGGCCAGCATATGTACAAATATCTTGTTTTAGTAAGGGACAAATATTATTTTGTTAAAAAAAGCACTCTGATTTGAACAGAAAGTTCTCTGAAACCAACATCATTTAAATGTTTGAGTTGTTTTTATTGAAAACATATTTGTTATGTTTGGGGGCGTGTTTTGCTCACTAGTCGCTTCATTCATGTAAAGCAGATTTCATTAATGGTCTCCTCGCGATCGACATCAACAAATCCTTTAATTTCACGTTCGCTATATTGATGATGGCATTCCACAAAATAAAAAGTGTGGCGACTATGTTGATTCCTTTGAATATGATAACACAGATATAGCTATGTCTGCTTCATATACATTCCTTACACATAGTAATTGACAGTGTTGGTAGGATGAGATCAAACCTTATTGCTACCAAAGTGATGGCTTCAATTTTCTCATTGTGAACCTTCCATATGAATCAACATTTCAGCAGCACCTGCATACGAAGTATAAATCTTTCAGTTAAAACGATATTCTACGTATTGCGTGTCTTATCAGGATTTCCATGAGAGAGGATTACTACTAGCAAGGCAGCTTCAGATCCTAGACCAGGGTTTCTAGTGCTAAGGTTGGATTAATTACTGCGAACGTTGGTTAACCGTTACTGAATGCTTGCGACACAGATGACTAAAGTTCCATTTGTCACAGTTAAATCCCATCCTAACCGCGTGCATGACTTGCCATGACGGGTGCCTCAATTGGAGCTAGAACTGCGTATTCTTCCCTGACCACCTGAGTCTCAATGAGGTTCCTGTATTTAATTTTTCCAATTGCATGTTTTTTCTGTTTTTATGTCCGTGTTGTGATGCCCGCTATCATACCCGCGTAAATACGGTGTCGTTTGTCGTTAATCGATTTGTTTTACAGGCGGATCATGTTTCAGTAATGTTATAAATATGTATAATATGTAAGTATATCCAACACGCTTTTCTTATCAGATAGTTCGTATCTTTTTAAAAGTAACCGGACGGTAGAATCACCTTATCCTTTCTGAGAACCACTGTTTTTGTGGGCTCGTGTTGCTCAATATATAACTTACAGTGTATCGTGTTGTAGACCTTTGTTTTTGTTTCCTCTTTATCTTTGACCATTGTCTGTCCTTCGTAGAATTGTGGTTTTCTATTGCACCTTTTGTTACCTTAAGACTTTTCTTGTCCAATATCTAGTACTTGTGGTATAAGATGCTCACTACGAAAGTAGACCTTCTAATCTGCGATTCCAGCCAATTTATTTGCTGAATAATGAAAATACTTTAAATTCCCCCGATTGTACCCATGGTTTTAGTAATACATCGTATATAATGATAACAGTAAAAGCTGGAATTGGTTTTCCAACTGAGACATAACACATAAAAATCTAGAAGTAACTTCCACTTGATATTAAATTTCAAAATCAACTCTTACGGCGTTATTTTGATTAAGAGTAATTACACGTGTTTGATTAGAAATATACACTTCTATATATTATTCAAAGTTCAGCACCAACCTATACTATATGTCTTCCAATTTAATTATGTCATTATCACGGACAAAGCAGGTAAATACTGTACTATATTTCACCCAGTCAAAAACGATACTCACAATCTGGAAATTAAAAACACTATTAAGTATTTAAGATCTGCCAATCAAAAACCTAGAATGGAATTAATAGAACAAAGAGCAACTAACATTTTCTTGTAAATAAATTATATGAACGTTCTGTAATATGTGTTTATTTTGTTGTTTTTCAATAAAGGAATACATCAACACTTTTCATATTTTATCGTTTTAAATAATTTGTTTACATGTAAAATGATCAGATAGAACAACCAAGTTCCTGATATCCAATTCTATTTGTTAGTTATTTCTAATTAGTTTCAGAGAAGAGTATGGTTTCTTATTTTGACAAAGATTTTCAAATTTAAATTAGATTTGTTTTGTATGATTTCTGTCTGAAACAGGACCGCCCAATAAATATTTCACTCAAGTTTGCTTCATTTAGGCTAATTAGTTTCTTAGGACTATAGGAGTTTGTTGTAAACACGAAAACGTTATAATAGACATTAAAAATATAATTGAAAGAAACTTGATGAACTGAAAAACGAATTCTTTCCTTCCATTAATTACTAAATTGTACACTTGTTTAAATTATCTGGGTCGAAACAGAAATATAATGATCTCCGACATCACTAACCTTGCTGAAACAACTTCTAATAATTCTTCTTTTTATTTCTTTTTTTTTGTCTTAAGCAAAAAAATATATCAACATACTTCAATTGATTAGAAAATCAGAAATATCGCCATCACACCATTTACAAAGGAATAACAAAAACAACATAAATTTGGAGTAGAAAAGACAATTGGAAATTAGATTGGCATGAATTTTAATGATTCATTGATATTGCTTACTCCAATAGTTAGGGGCTCACTTTTGACTTTTAAAATAAACATGCATTTAAATCTACACAACTATTCCCCACTCCAAACAAATCTACACAACTATTCCCCACTCCAAATAAATCTACACAACTTTTCCCCACACCAAATAAATCTAAACAACTATTCCCAACTCCAAATAAATCTACAAACTATTCCCCACTCCAAGCAAACCTACACAACTATTCCAAATTCCAAACAAATCTACATATCTTTTCCCCACTCCAAATAAATCTACACAACTATTCCCCACTTAAAACTAAAAGATAGATTAAAACATTCAGTTCAACTCTGTTTCATATAAAAGAATGGCCAATGTAGGGGAAAATGTTTGTTATTGCTTAAAAACGCACTGATTCTAAGAGCAATGCAGATAAAAGAGAACGAACTAGACACATTATCAAATGAGTAGATTGTGTGTGACTGCTCGATCTAAATCCATACTACAGGATAAAAAGGTAGAGTTTTTTTTCTTTTCGTCGTGACCAATATGTTGCTTAACTTGCAGACATGGTGACAAATGACATTGGTTTTGTTTGTAAAAGTATTATGGATAACTTGGTATTCTCCGATAACAATCTTACCCACCATATATGTTCGTTTTGACAAAGATGAAATTTTGGCAAATCACACGACATTACATGTCATAACTGGATGTTCTTATTAATGAAGAAAATGAGCATCACGAATTATATATTATAAGTGAGATATAACATGCTCTTAACGATAAATATGTAGTAAGAAAAAAAAATAACTAGTTGAATACTATGGAAAGCAATTTCTTCGTCGTAACCGAAAACCGAAAGTAATATTTCTTCATTGTAACCGGCCGCCATTTTGATTATGCATTGTCGTACTCTAGATGTTTATTTGATGAAATACGGTATTGTATTCTTATACATTCAAACACGAACCCGACCATCTGTCCATCTCAATAAAAAATATACTTTTTCTCCACATTACAATGGGATTTGAAGTCTCACATGGTGTACAGAATCATCTGAAGACGTAAAGGAACATACAGTACTTGTGTTACCGATCTTAACCTCAACAACGTATCCTTAATGAATGTAAAACGTTACGTAATGAAGAGTAAATTGTAATAGACCTTTTGCGCATTCCCTATATGATTATATATATAATTCCAGTTAAGCGAATAATTTTAAGATCAAAGTAGGAAATATGTAAACGGTGTAAAACCACTTATTAATTTTCTGTTGTTTTTGAATCTACCTGACCATTTTGTATGAAGTTTAACCTTTCCATAATAATGATTATAATAATAAGTGACAATATATATTAAATAAGTGTAATAACAAAATTACCGAACACAGAGCAATCTTCCAAAGGGAAATTCAAAACTCATAAATCAATAAACAAACAAAATCAGTCAATAACCGGGAAACTGGAAAACCGCAATGGTCCTGACTTTGTACAGGCATTTCTAAAGAAATGGTGGATTGAATAAGATTTTACGGCGCCAACCTCTCGCTTCCATTACGGCTCAAAGGTTCCCGTTGTCACTAAAACAGCATTTACAACAATACTGGGGAAAAAAACCCAGGCAAAATAGCAGTCAAACAGTACCAAACTCAGTATCTAATATATCTCGTGAACCATCACCATCAACTATGAGTCCTTTGAAGTATTTTAATTACGACTGTAAATGTCAAAAGCATTTTTACGTCACACATTAACAAAAAATATTTTTGACATTGTAAACCACGTATACCAAATCCTTATCTTTATACATTTTCACTATATGAACATGTATCTTTTATTATTATACCTCAGTTGTAATTTTCTATATAAAAATCAGCTCGATAGTTTTACTATTTTTCCAGGCTTATGTCGAGAAGTTTACTTCACCGGTCAATAGTTTCCAACTATTTGACCGACACTGTCACATTGTTTCGCGGAATTTTAATGCCGTGTACGGATTGGTTCCTATTGTTTCGCGGAATTTTAATGCCGTGTACGGATTGGTTCCTTGGCTTTACTATTACATTCGGAACTAATCTGCTTTCGTAAAATTCGAGAGACACTATAAGTGTGCAGACGTTTCGAATATGACAGGTAGATTTGTGTCCCTCACAGATGATGATTTAGCCAGAGCAAATTTTACAATTATGTGTTGTTAATAATAATTAATTTGAGTCTTACAAATAACCGCTGTATTTATTTCTTATTTTCGATAAGATGAACGAGAATTTAAATTTTTATTTATGAACGAGAATTTAAATTTTTATTTATGAACGAGAATTTAAATTTTTATTTAAACGAAGAGAAGTCACACACACATACACACCCATAGACGAGTTTTAATTTGTAAATAACAGGGATGCTTTATTAGGACATATTACATTAAATATAAGTTGTTGCCGTTCACTGCATTCACTGGGTTCGAAAAATTGTAGATGTCTTAGATTGAGAGGGTCGTATGGAAAACCATCCAGAAATATTATTGTAACATTTTAATAAATTATTTTACAATTATTTATTCATAAACAAATTTGTTGTTTGTAGGAGGGCTCATGTCTTATTTGTATTTGTTTGTGTATAGTGGTGTCCAACACATATTGTGTTGTGTTTTTGTTGATTTTTTTCTTCTTCGTCTTGTGTGACCTGCGTTGTCAGTTTCTCTTTCGGTATAATAAAACACTTATTAACTAGATATTCGGGGAATAGTAAGTTTATTGACCCCTTGATATCAACTATTGCCCTTGGCTTCGCCTCGGGCAATAGTTGATATCTCGGGGTCAATAAACTTACTATTCCCCTCATACCAGTCAATAAGTATAAACTATTGTATCTGCAGAGACAGAATATATTTCGACAAGATCTTGATATCGGAATATAAACTTTTTAAGAGATCGAATAAGGCGAATCTTTTTATAGCCCTGGTCCAGTAGCCTGTTTTTCAGACAAGGGTGACGCTTCAAGAAATCAGAATAATTGCTACTGGCTCTTGCATAACGAATCAATTGCGAGATGTAAACACCATATGCATGAGAAGCTGGTATATTGCTGCACATATTAGGAAAATTTATGATTTTAAAATTGAAGTCGTCTCATGTTTAAAATCTTACAGTGTAATGCCGTCCCATGGACATATCTAACTCTACAAATAGAAACGTCATTCCCAGAAATTCATATTCAAATTCATTCATACCTCAATAACGGATTAAAATACAACTAAATGCAACGAAATTCGGACTCAAAATAATCCTTCCAGTACCAATTGTATTTATGTTATTAGATTTGATATTTGTCAAAATACAACAAAGCGAAAGGAACTTTTTCCCATAAAAAGGAATGGTTTTGTATTTTTTCTAAGCTCTGATTTGCGAATTAGTGTTTGTTAATGGTCTATTGTATCACTAGTGTTAATCTCACAGGGCATAAATCATCAATGTAAAACATTCAGGAACAGTACTTGTATTACTGTTGTTAATCGGACATGGTAAGCTGAATCTTAACAGAAGATCACCTACTATATCTCTTGTATCTGTATTTAGTACAGATCTCTTTAGGATTGTAACTGACACATTTAGTGGTGATAATAACTGTTTCCCCAGATGTAAATTGCAATATTCTAAAAGGGATTTTTGGATTAATTCCACTTTCAGTTTCGAAAATATTCAAATTGATTTTCCAATTAGAATAATTACATTTCTGTGCATGAAGAGTAGGAAGATACCAAAGATTCGTTTGACATTTCTAAATACTTTCAATGAATATAGTTAAATACTCCTGGGTACAAATTGTGTGAGAAACTGATTATGTCTTTTTCCGTTCTTTCGTCCTTTGTGTTGTCTGTCCTTCTTCGATTTACGGATTCTGATTACTGCTTTGGTATCTGCAAACTCTTTTTATTCTCTTCATGTTTCTGAGATATATCAATTGAATCGTCTACCACATGTAAAGCAAAATAGGAAGCGCAAACAATTTAGCCAAAACAAACTAAAATAAAAAATATCTACTCTGAGTTCCAAATCAAATAAGCATTCATGTTATATTTGTTGTGAAATAAAAACTCAGTTCCATTAATTAACGGTGTGTCTAAATGTAACGTGATTCAGACTTTCATGTTCATTTACATCCATATCTTTTCGTGCTAATTTAAATATAAGTACATGTATTCTTGTTTTGTCTAGTTTAACCCATATTTATGAAAGTGGGGCAACCAACAATGTCAAATACATATTATCTATGCATAAACACGATTGACAAGATGAAGTATTCGCTTTGCTAAGACAAATTTGTATTGTCTTCTAATTCTGTTGTTATTGTGTATTAATTGTATATGCTATGATAAAAACGTAGATATCTAATTTAGTACACACGACACGTTTCTGTAATAACCTTCATCAGGTACGATCAAGGTCATATGATAGGAAATTAAAAATAACTTAAACGTAGATATCTAATTTAGTACACACGACATGTTTCTGTAATAACCTTCATCAGGTACGTGCATGGTCATATGACAGGAAAGACAACATAACTTAAACGTAGATATCTAATTTAGTACACACGACATGTTTCTGTAATAACCTTCATCAGGTACGTGCATGGTCATATGACAGGAAAGACAAAATAACTTAAACGTAGATATCTAATTTAGTACACACGACATGTTTCTGTAATAACCTTCATCATGTACGATCAAGGTCATATGATAGGAAAGTCAAAATAACTTAAACGTAGATATCTAATTTAGTACACACGACATGTTTCTGTAATAACCTTCATCAGGTACGATCAAGGTCATATGATAGGAAAGGCAAAATAACTTAAACGTAGATATCTAATTTAGTACACACGACATGTTTCTGTAATAACCTTCATCAGGTACGTGCATGGTCATATGATAGGAAAGACAAAATAACTTAAACGTAGATATCTAATTTAGTACACACGACATGTTTCTGTAATAACCTTCATCAGGTACGATCAAGGTCATATGATAGGAAAGCCAAAATAACTTAAACGTAGATATCTAATTTAGTATACACGACATGTTTCTGTAATAACCTTCATCAGGTACGATCAAGGTCATATGATAGGAAAGCCAAATAGCTTAAAAATCTATAGGAGCAATAGAGCTAATGTGGTCAGCTGTGCCTGGGAACAGACACCCTTACATTATTTAGAACATGTAAATGTCAATAACACATAGATTTATGGAAGAAAATAATGTAAACACTACGTTTTTGAATATATTATGATCTCTTTCTCAAGTTAATTAATTGTTATATTACGTTTGATAAGAATTGCGATATCCTCTTTAATAGTTTTGGAGGAGATGTTAAATTAACCATGTGTTATATGTTTTACGTAATGTGATGTACAACATATATTTCCACCCCAGTACAATACTGACATCGGTTTCTTTGCTCAGTACACGACGTGTGTCGTACACAGGATTAAGGAAGTAATATTTCTTAGATCCATATTTTCGTGCGCATATATATTGTCCGGGTTTTAATTCGTGTTCTTAGAACAGTTTGAAGATAACAAAAGGGGTAATCAGACGCTGTATATCGAAGAGGAACAGACAACACAATGACCACAGGAAAAGGGACAAAAGGATAAACAACAATCTACAAAACATTAAACAGAAAACTAAAGATCGATTAACACCGACCCCACTAAAAGACGGGGTGAACTCATGTGCTCCGGGAGGGTTAGCAGTTCCTGCGCCACATGTGACACCCGTTGTGTTACTGTTAAACATCACGAACATCATATGGTATGGAAATGGTGTTGAACACCAGTATACGTCAATAAATACAAATAACATCAATAAAACATGCATCACTACACAACAAATAGTTTGTATTTCCTAGATTAAGCTAACAATTTCTTGCTTCATGTGCTTTCTGCTTTGTGATGTCAGAGTTAAATGAGTCAGAACAATGTACTAAGAGTACAAATACGTGTATGTATCTAAAATCAGGTTTATATGTGTCCTTAGCCGACGTTGGCTATCCTGTTTAGGCCCTTTGGTTTTATTGCCCCAAACTTTTAAATTATTTGTCTTTCCAATCTTTCGTCTTTCAGCGTAACTGACGAAAGTTATTACAGAAACGTAACTGACGAAGGTTATTACAGAAACGTAACTGACGAAGGTTATTTCAGAAACGTAACTGACGAAGGTTATTTCAGAAACGTAACTGACGAAGGTTATTTCAGAAACGTAACTGACGAAGGTTATTTCAGAAACGTAACTGACGAAGGTTATTACAGAAACGTAACTGACGAAGGTTATTACAGAAACGTAACTGACGAAGGTTATTACAGAAACGTAACTGACGAAGGTTATTACAGAAACGCTTCGTACGCACTAATTTTTCTATCTACGTTTTTATTAATGTTTATTTGCAAATATGAACATTGAAATGTTGCATGCCTTTTTTTATGACCTTTGCAATTACACTGATTGATTGATTGTTGTTTGACATGAAAAAAGTATTTCATCACATTCATGAAACGAACCAGCTTACAAACAATTAAGTAGACAAAAACCTGGCAGTAAGATAGGCATCTAGGGGAGTGTATATTGCACAAGAAAAGAGCATAGAAGATATCGTCGGATAAATATTTGCATTCCAACGTGTAGATAACGACCACTGATAATCATTTACCTTACGCGATGAACTCATTTACGTTCTGTTTTCATGACCAGTTTTGTATTTGAAGTGTACTTTAAAGTAGCGGACATCCCCGTTTCCATTGAAAAGAAACTAGGTTTTATTTCTCTTCCCCGGGTTTCCTTATGTTGTTGCAAATGGAAAATAATTAAAAGATATACAGGTATATGGGAGTTAACTCGATATATTTAGGTTTCTTTATGTCTTTGGGATGAATAACACATAGGACAGTAGGAAAAGTGCATCAACGTGGATGATTTTACAGAATTGTATCTTAATAATATAGTTAAGTTATAGTTATCTGTTGTATTGTTATGTTATTTTACATCTCAGACGGAAGGTGAATATATGTGTATATTTATATAATCATTTTTATATCATAAATAAACATAACACTGTTTTTAAAGTCTATCCGTTTTGTTGACTGTTGACGTCCAGTAGGATTTGATAGAATATTAAAAACCACATAAAACTAATGTTGTTCACGTTACAATCAAAGAATACGAGTTATAGCATAAAATAAAAGAAAAATAGTTGCGATGCTCTTGTTAAAACGTGAAGCACACGATCTCTCACATCAAGCTATAACTGTATATTATTTGGTTTTCCAATCTTTTGAAGTTAAGTGTATACACCTGATGATGGTTTTTATATAAACGTATCATGCGAACTAAATTACATATCTACGTATTTATTACAATCATTGTGTCGATATCTCTGCTGGTGGACAATTAGTGTCAGATAGTATCACCCGTCCAGTAGTCAGTGTTTCGTCACTGAATTGGTTTATTAAATATATCAATTCTTATGTAATTAGTATTAAAGCTATGCTTCTCCTCCCTTTCCCATATTTGATGATAATCAATTTTGGCTATCGTGTTTAGGCCCTTTTGGATTTCTTATTCCCAAATTTCTAAAGATCTGTTAGAGTGCATACAATCTAGGTCCCTCTCCTCCTGCAATAGCATTAAACTTTTGACTTCTCTACCCTCTACACAACTACTCCTCACTCTAAGCTGAAGGACAGATTAAGGAAGTTGGTCCAACTGTGTTTCATAAAAAGAATGGCCAACGTAGATACAAATACCTAGGAAGCGACAGATCTTATTTTGTAAAAAAAATAATAAATAACAACTCTGATTCCACCATAAAGTTCTTTGAAACTGATAGCATCAACATGCTTGACTTGTTTCTTTATTCGTATGAGGCAGACTTGATACAGAGGCTTCACAAAAAAAATGAAAAGAAGCTAGCCCGATCCTTTAATTTCACGTTCCTCTATATAGATGATGTCCTTTCACTAAATAATTATAGGTTTCGTAATTTCGTTGATCGCATCTATCCCCTTGAGCTTGATATACAGTATACGACAGATATAGATAGATCTGCTTTATACCTTGACCTACACCTCGAGCTTGACAGTGAGGGGTGGTTACGAACGAAACTTTACGACAAAAGAGATGATTTCAATTTTCCCATTTTGAACTTTCCATTTGTATGTAGCAACATTCCAGCAGCACCTGCATATAATACGATATTCCAGAGTTTATGGTTCCTATCAGGATTTCCTTGATAGAGGGCTGCTACTAACAAGGAAGCTACTGAACCATTGGTTCTTCTTCGTTAAATTGAAGTCATCACTTCGAAAGTCTTACGGTCGCCACCATGACTTGGTTGGCCGATATGGAATATGTATGTCAGAACTGACCACGGATATGTTCCACTTGTCGAAACACTTCCCGGTGCTTTCCTCATTCATGACTTATCACCGAGTTTGTACTAGATGTACACGACGTGTGCCACTAGTAGAGCACGAACTGCTAACCCACCCTTCCGGAGCATCTGAGTTCACTTCCGGTTTTTAGTGGGGTTCCTGTTACTCGATCTTGAGTTTTATGTGTATGATTAATTTGTCGTTGTTTGTCCGTTTGTCCTCTTTCTTTCGCCACTGTGTTGTCTGTCATTCGATTTACGGATTCTGATTACCCCTTTGGTATCTTAAGACTCTTCTTGTGAGTTCGAAGACCGTTCATGGCGGGGTGTACTCGATACAATATTATGTGATTAAATCTGTCACGATATAATTGAAATATTTATAAAAGTGGCGTTAAATACCATAAACCAAACCATAAACCACTATTCCAGACAGTGATACAAAAACAGAGGATGAGGTGTGTTATGGTGCTTAAGGTCACATTCCACAATATTTCAGCTATATCCTAACAAAAACAAACTGAGTTGCTGATTAACATATATCGGAAACTATCATATTCATTGTCGTCAAAAATAAAGTGTAGCAATAGCATTTGTATGTCTTCTACATTTTCCATTTTTATGTATTCATATTCCGATCTTTGTTAGTTTGTTGTATTGTTTTGCACATTTTGTACTAAATGTCACCGCGAATAACGTGCATGAAACACGATAAGCTTCCCATTTCGAAATGTATACTCTCTCGATGGAATCTGTATACACACTCGTCTAGTTTTAGATGCTCATGTACTATGTATTTAGCATTATATATCTTTAAAACATAATATTTGGAGATAATTCATCTAAAGTTTTGATCATAACTATTTGTATCAATTACATAATACTACGTTAAACATTTTTCTGATAACATACTTCTGTTATGTTTTATCTATGTTATTTTCAGCTTGATGCGAGTTTTTTTTTGTGTTTCTTATCACAATGAATACATTTTTGGATATTTCTGCATTATTTGCCCATATGACCATAGCTATGACACCTAAACTAATTGAGTGGATTGTCTGTATTTTTATATCTAATGTGGATTTTGTAGGAGATATAGGGTGTAGAAAAAACAGCTTGATTGGTTTGATCGGATTTGGTCGAAGTATGAGATGTAGAGAATCATTATGTATTCGGACAGTGATAACGATATGGTGTCTTTGGTGTGTAGAACTATTTTGAATTTCAGACCATTATTTGTTAAAATAATAAATATAATAATGAAATATATCAGTATTGTACCTTTTTGTCCTATCAAATAATGAAATGAAAAACAAAAAATACAACGCTGTCGGAACAAATCCGAAATCTAACAGAAAAACAAAAAATACCACACTGTCGGAACAAATCCTAAATCTAACAGAAAAAAACCACTGTCGGAACAAATCCTAAATCTAACAGAAAAACAAAAAATACAATACTGTCGGAACAAATCCTAAATCTAACAGAAAAACAAAAAATACCACACTGTCGGAACAAATCCTAAATCTAACAGAAAAACAAAAAATACCACACTGTCGGAACAAATCCTAAATCTAACAGAAAAAAAACCACTGTCGGAACAAATCCTAAATCTAACAGAAAAACAAAAAATACAATACTGTCGGAACAAATCCTAAATCTAGAAAAACAAAAAATACAACACTGTCAGAACAAATCCTAAATCTAGAAAAACAAAAAATACAACACTGTCAGAACAAATCCTAAATCTAGAAAAACAAAAAATACAACACTGTTGGAACAAATCCTAAATCTAGAAAAACAAAAAATACAACACTGTTGGAACAAATCCTAAATCTAGAAAAACAAAAAATACAACACTGTTGGAACAAATCCTAAATCTAGAAAAACAAAAA
>MJUT01040567.1:165632-178045 GCA_002080005.1 Gigantidas platifrons | reverse complement strand
AAAAAATACAACACTGTCGGAACAAATCCTAAATCTAGAAAAACAAAAAATACAATACTGTCAGAACAAATCCTAAATCTATAAAAACAAAAAATACAACACTGTCAGAACAAATCCTAAATCTAGAAAAACAAAAAATACCCACTGTCGGAACAAATCCTAAATCTAGAAAAACAAAAAATACAATACTGTCAGAACAAATCCTAAATCCAACAGGTGAATCGTAGAAAGAAGAAAAATTGATACCCCTAACACAACACTGCTCACTTCCCTAGCATTGTACTTTTTCATTTGGTCATTGTGTTGTCTGTTCTTCTTCGATATATGGATTCTGATTACCTCTTTGGTATCTTCAAACTCTTTTTTGTACAAAATGAAGTGACATATATTCCAACATTGACCCGAATCATGAACTTTTTTTTTAAATGAACGCCATTGTTTTATTTCGTGATATTCTATCAGTATGGCACTATTTGTATCAGTTATCATGATATTCTATCAGTATGGCACTATTTGTATCAGTTAGTCTTTTGATATTGATAGTTCCTGCACTCTCTGCGAAGTCTCTTCAGAATTGCAACGGGTTTTGTCAAGCTAAGTTAATTTCATAGTTTAGACATGATATAAATATTAACTATCTTAGCTGACCTCCATATTGAGAGTGAACTATCATTGACCTATTAATGGGATAGTTTATATACACAGAGTTGGGATAGGCCATGATAAATACTATTTACTAAAACACATGATACAATGATAACGAGATTTAAACAATCAAAATTATTATACAGCAGTATATATTGCAATTGTATATAGATAAAATGACAACAACAAAATCACAATGCTGATCGTCGTTAATAGTTCCCTAGAGAATTAAAATAGTCTCACTGACCCTTTTACCTAGGGAAAATAGCATTCAAACAGCACACTTGTCCTTGTACGTTTTATAGTTAGGATATTTTTGTCTGTAACATAGTCAAGCATATAAACAATATATATATATATATATACATACATGTCTTTGTTTACAAGAAGATGCTATTGTCGCAACTATCGTGACACCAGATATTTCCTTCCACTACGGAGGAGTATACGACTTTCGATACATTTATATTGAAGAGATTTGATTGGTGGCTATTTACAGCTGGCAATTATAAACATGCAACAATAATAACACAAGCAAATTATTTATAATTGTTTATTCAAGATAACAAACAAAAGAGAGTCTATAATTTGTTAGTAGTATTTAGCCACAGCTTTAATAATAAAAAAAATACTTTGAAAATAAAATTAGATACAACATAAAGATACATTAACAATACATTCAAATTGGTCGCCGGACGGTTTTTGGCACACCATAAATGTTCACTCACGACAAATGTAAATTTTACACCTCATGGGGAACACAGAGGATATAAAATCAAGATATAGATATAACAAGATTTACTCCTCGTTGGGAACACAGAGGATATAAAATCAAGATATAGATATAACAAGATTTACTCCTTGTGGGAACACAGAGGATATAAAAGTAAGATGTAGATATAACAATATTTACTCCTTGTGGGAACACAGAGGATATAAAATCAAGATGTAGATATAACAATATTTACTCCTCGTGGGGAACACAGAGGATATAAAATCAAGATGTAGATATAACAATATTTACTCCTCGTGGGAACACAGAGGATATAAAATCAAGATGTAGATATAACAATATTTACTCCTCGTGGGAACACAGAGGATATAAAAGTAAGATGTAGATACAACAATCTTTACTCCTCGTGGGAACACAGAGGATATAAAATCAAGATGTAGATACAACAATCTTTACTCCTCGTGGGGAACACAGAGGATATAAAATCAAGATGTAGATATAACAATATTTACTCCTCGTGGGAACACAGAGGATATAAAAGTAAGATGTAGATATAACATTTACTCCTCGTGGGAACACAGAGGATATAAAATCAAGATGTAGATACAACAATCTTTACTCCTCGTGGGGAACACAGAAGATATAAAATTAAGATGTAGATACAATATTTACTCCTCGTGGGAATACAAAGGATATAAAATCAAGATGTAGATACAACAATCTTTACTCCTCGTGGGAATCACAGGGAATGTAAAATTAATGAGATAATGTGAATTCTTTTAAATTAAAATAAACAACAGGACTCGGTTGCACAAACCTTACTTAAATTTAAGTGTCAATTAAAACTTAATTGACACTTAAATTTACTTCAAATGTACATAGAATTAATTTACACTTAAGGTTTAATTGAGACTTAAATTTAATTGACGTATGTGCAACCCAGTCCAGATGTAGATAGATATTAAAATTTATACTGCAATTAGTAACTTTACAGCATTGATAAAGGGGGTCGTATAAACTTTTGCTTTATACTGGACAATGTCATGTATAAAGCATTTAGGCTACGCCCCTTTTTTTGGAGCTTTTGCTTTATACTGGACAATGTCCTGTATAAAGCATTTTTTAAATGGGGTCCATGACGGGGAATACGAATTTTAATTTTTTTTTATAGAAAACAGTGAGAAAAAAATATACTTATTGCAGTATAAAATCTATATAGGTATGATATCTTTTTATATGAGATTTATTTGTATTCGGCACGAAACAGGGGGACTGCTCGGCAGAGCCTCGCAGTATTCCTGCTTCTTAGCCTCATCCAAATAAATCTCATATAAAAAGACACCATACCTATATTGTCTAAATACATCAGGTCGACATGCGGTTCTAGTAGAATACACGTCGCTATGGTACAGGCTGGTGTCCGTGTAGTCTGCAGTATTGTCATCTCCTCGTCATAGATGATATGGATTGGTGTGGTTTCTTTCATGCTACGTTCTTTGATTATGTAAAGTACCTCTTGAGCTTTTACTCTTGCTGAATTTGGTGCGTGTATATTGTAGTTGGCAACTTTGGTGATAATCTCTTAGTGCCAACTAATTAGTGTGTGTGTTAATTTTAGCTGGAGATAACGGGACTATGCATTTCCAGTAATGTCTGTGGCCTCTGTTATTCTTTACCATGTACTAGTAATCATTCAGGTCTAGTTATTAACGAAATTAACGTCAAGCATAACACTATTGGTTGAATTATGTATTTTAATTAATTAATTAAAAGCATGCTTAACTGTTCTTAATAAAATTTAATAAAAAAATCAATTTATCTAAAGGACTTTTTTCAAAATAGAATTCAATTTTTCAAGAATCTAAATCTAACTAGCATTTTATATAAGAATATGTAGATGTATTTTATGTTATAAAGATTGACATTATTTATTAAATGAAGAAAGTTCTTCAGAAAAGAAGTGGGAACATCAAAGAGGTATATCACAACACAAGTAAAATGATTATTGGATTCCGTAAGAGCAGCAATAAACTATGGTTGACATCAGGTATATGGAAAGCAATAGAGGAAAGAGGTAAACTCAAAGAAAAAGTCCTAAGCACTAGATCACCAAGGTTAAGGGAACAAATTGAGAAAGAATATGGAGAGAAAGACAAGGAGATTAAAAGAAGAGCACGGAAGGATAAAGGGAACTATCTTGAAGAACGAGCTGTAGAGGCATAAAAGGCTACAGCAAGGGGTGATCTAAACACAGTCTATAAGATCACAAAGGAACTGTGGACAATCTATAAAAAAAACAACCACCTCCAGTTAAAGACAAAAACGGCAACATCATTTCAACTGAAAGGGAAGAAGCAACACGTTTGGTCGAACACTTCAAAGCTGTACTGAATAAACCAGAGCCAATAATCGCATTCCAGGGAACACCCCAACTTGAAGATCTTGACATAAACACTAACCCACCATCTGAAGAAGATATAATGAAGTCTATAAAATCCATGAAATCAGGAAAAGCAGCAGGCATAGATGGAATTCAAGTTGAACTACTGAAAGCTGACATTCACTCAGCCACAGTCACTACTCTCAATCCCAAATAGTATTTTGCAGAGTGCTGCTAAACAGGATAGACACATAACGTGATGATACGCTGAGACAGGAACAGGCAGGATTTAGAAAAGGGAAATGATGCATTGATCAGATCTTTATTCTCAAGAACATCACTGAGGAGTGCATAGAATGGAAGTCAACTAAACTTTATTGATTTCAAAAAGGCCTTCGACAGTATACACAGAGAGACTCTTTGGACAATGCTTAGATCGTATGGGGTACCAGATAAGATTGTAACTCTGATAAAATGCTTTTATACTGACTTTGAATGTATAATGCTACTAAATAACAAAGATACTGACACTGACTGGTTTGCTGTCAAATCCGGAGTAAGACAGGGTTGCATCATCTCACCCATCTTATTCCTGGTAGCCATTGACTTGGTGATGAGGAAGACAATCGGCGACAAAAAAGAGGCATCACATGGTCCATGTTTACAACATTAGAAGACCTTGACTTTGCCGATGGCATAGCTATCCTGTCATCAAAACAAGACCACATGCAGGAAAAGACAAGTCGGCTCAGTCATTTTCCAAGCCAAATTGGACTAGATCTCAATGCAAAAAAGACCCAAGTAATGCGGCTAAACACCACATCAAGCTTGAGACTAGATGCTGAGGGCACAGTAATCCAGTAGGTGGATAAATTCACATATCTAGGTACAGTGGTTAGCACAGAAGACCCAACACGAAAAAACATTAAAAATAGGCTAGCCAAAGCAAGATCTGCATTCCAAAGATTACGACCCATTTGGAAGTCCACACAATACAAACGGAAGACAAAAATAAGGCTGTATAACAGCAATGTAAAATCTGTCCTACTGTATAGAAGTGAATGCTGGAGAGTTACAAAAACAGATATGAGGGCGCTGTGAAGTTTCCACCACAGTTGCCTAAGACAATTTGTAGAATTTTCTGGCCAAGCCATTTTTTAAATGAACACCTACTAGAAATGACAAATTCCACATGCGTCCTCAAAGAAATACAACAGAGGCGTTTCAGATGGCTAGGGCATGTTTTCAGGATGCCAGTATCCAATATAACCAGGATAGCCCTTAGATGGATAGCCCAGGGAAAGAGTCCAAGAGGCAGACCAAAGACCATCTGGCGCAGAAATATTGAATCCTAAGTGAAAGAGCTTGACATGACCTGAGGAGAAGCTGAAACAAAGGCTAAAGTCAGAACTGGATGGCGTAATCTTGTGGCGACCTTATGCTCCGACGGGAGCGAATAGGATAGGTAGGTAGGTATTATTATTAAATTATGATGAATGACTGGTTTATTTAATACAAATATGTTTTGCACATTCAATTTGTTGTCTACTTATGTAAAACATAATTATTACACTAGTACCTTTAGAATTATTTACATCATTTACAGGTATTGCTTTCGCTATACTTTGATAAAACAAACAACAAACAAATGTGTTTATTTCCAATCAAGGATCCATTAAGGGCAAAATCATTACAATGATTAAGTAATATAAACAACTTTAATTACTCTATAAACACCAAACCAATCTACTGTTTGACATTTGTGGGAGAAACGTGAATTATATTTTCAAAAGTGGGAGAGACGTGGAAAACCTTGGTAATTGTACAAATGAAGACTAAATACAGGTAGGGTTGATAACTATAGGATATTGACCTGAAAGTAGAAAATACAAGCTTCAAAATAAATACCATAAATACAAAAAATAAAAAGGAGAAAGACAAACCTCGTAGTTACACGAACGATACAATGACTGAGTGGGCGATTGTTGTTTAACGCCAAATGAACACATTTTCAGCCATGTCATGGCGAAAACAAATTACATCAGTCGGAACAGTTTCATAATATAATTGAAAAATTGTTATAACGAAGGCAAAATCGATATCTTTATAACACACATTTGATGATGTAGTGATTAACATTAGAAATCCCTCCAACTCAGCAATGTTCAACTATATCATGGCGAGAACGAGTTAATTTTCAATGAAATGATTATGAGGTCCACTTTGTACTAGACCAACACTCTTATTTGGATTTTTATAGTGCTAGCTCACTGAAACAACATTCTGCGGATAGACATGGGTCCCCAGTCGGACATATCCTGATTCCGAGCGATCCAGTCTTCGCTCTTTCTCCTTAATCAGTTAATGCTCCGTGCTTAGCGAAGAGGCAACAAACACCAATTTTATAGTCCTTGGTTTAACCCGATCGGGGCTCGAACCCACGATATACCGCACTCGAGGAGAGCACGCTAACCATTACTCCATCGATTCGGTTCCTCCCACGATGATAACATGTATAGATTTATTGTAAATACCTTTTATTTAGCGTCTCTTTCAGACTGTCGTGTGATGTCATAATTCAATGTCAAAATGTAGTACGAGGTGCATAATTTAGATTAATTTTGATTTCGTTTTTATTTTAACTGACCTATATTTTTACTATAACTAGCCGCCCACCATCTCAGTACGAATGATTTGATTTGATTTTGATTTGATTTTTGGTGTTTAACGCCACTTTCAACAATATTTCAGCTATATCATGGCGACCAGTTTTAGTGGTGGAGGAAACCGGAGTACCCGGAGAGAACCACCGACCATGGGCAAGCAACTGGTAAACTTTATCACTTGCGGTTGCGAGTCGAGTGCACCCTTTTTTGTAATTTACAAAGCCGGGCGCGAACCCACTCCGTATTGGTGATAGGCTTGTATGAGTTATTAGATCTAGCGACCTAACTCATTGAGCCACCCTGTTATATACATACAGTGCAAATAGATATGTCGATCTTGTGTCATATCGTTTAAAACTACAACATGTTTCTTGTCAGAAAAAGTTAAATGTCACTTGAAATGTACCAGTGAGGAATTGGACAAATGTGTCATTTCAAATAAATATCTTTACTTGATAGTTAAGTAAGTACACATTACCGCTCATTGATGATTGACCTTAAATACTCACTTAATATATTATTTGTAAAGGATATCATTGGAAATAAGCCTAACTGCTTTCATGGGTTATCTTTGCTTGACAATATCAACCTTTAATTAAATGACATGACAATTTCATTTAATATCTAAATTTCATTTTATTTAAGATGAACAAGAAATTTTAAATCACTCGTGTGGATTGTTCCTTTATTCGTATGAGGCAGACTTCATACAGGGGCTTCTCAAGAAAAACGAAAAGAAGCTAGCCCGATCCTTTAATTTCCCGTTCCGCTATATAGATGGTGTCCTTTCACTAAATAATTCTAGGTTTGGTGATTTCGTTGATCGCATCTATCCCATTGAGCTTGAAATAAAGGATACCACAGATACAGATAGGTCTGCTTCATACCTTGACTTACACCTCGAAATTGACAGTTAGGGGCTGTTAAAAACGAAACTTTACGACAAAAGATATGATTTCAATTGTCTCATTGTGAACTTTCCATTCATATGTAGCAACATTCCAGCAGCACCTACATATGGAGTATATATCTCTCTGTTGATACGATATACCAGAGCTTGTGGTTCCTATCAGGATTTCCTTGATAGAGGGTTGCTGCTAATAAGGAAGCTACTGACAGTAAGTTTCCTCTTCGTTAAGTTGAAGTCATCACTTCGTAAGTTTTACGGTCGCCACCATGACTTGGTTGACCGATATGGAATATCTGTGTCACAAATGACCATGGATATATGTTCCACTTGTAAACACTTCCCGGTCCTTTCCTCAATCATGACTTATCAGCGGTTTTGTTACTAGATTAACACGACGGGTGTCACTAGTGGAGCAGGAACTGCTCCTTCCGGAGCACCTGAGTTCACCTCCGGTTTTTAGTGGGGTTCGTGTTGCTGGATCTTTAGTTTTATATATATGTTTTGTTGATCGTTGTTTGTCCTTTTGTACTTTTGCTTTTGGCCATTGTGTTGTCTGCTCTACTTCGATATACGGATTCTGATTACCCTTTTGATATCTTTTGGCCATTGTGTTGTCTGCTCTACTTCGATATACGGATTCTGATTACCCTTTTGATATCTTTTGGCCATTGTGTTGTCTGCTCTACTTTGATATACAGATTCTGATTACCCCTGTGATATCTTTTGGCCATTGTGTTGTCTGCTCTACTTTGATATACGAATTCTGATTACCCTTTTGGTATCTTTTGGCCATTGTGTTGTCTGTTCTTCTTTGATATACGGATTCTGATTACTCTTTTGGTATCTCCAAAGTCTTCTTGATATGTTTTTAACCTAAATTTTATATTTTACTTTTTTTGTAAAACGATTATAGTATACAAATATACACACAATATAACCACCGATCGATGACGTGTTACACATTAATTAAAGCGTCTGTGTACATGTCTTTTATACAACCGTAATAATTGACATTGTCGTTATGCCACCATGTGTTGATAGTTCAAATAAAGGCTAACTACAGGATGGGTTGATAACCTGAAAGTATAAAATACGATCTTCAAAATAAAGGCGTGCTATAACCTAGTTATTGCACAGCTGAGAACAAAAGAAATGGCTCATGTCATGTGTTAAGATAAGAGTTAACTCTTGAAAAAGACAATTATAGAATATTTTCGTTGACATATACATATGAATATCTGTGTTGATATATCATACTACATATAATAAAAGTTTAATATTTGTACATTGATGATCCACTAGAGTGATAATTAAATATTACAGCAATACCATAATAATTCGGATTTTATATTCTCATTAGCCATCCTGGTTTGACCAACCATGGATGTATAAATGATAAAATTCATAGGTGGGTTATACATTTATGGACCAACGAAGGTTTTATGTGAGACACATTTGGATTCCTTTTTATAGTCGATTTTGGAGCTACTATCTGGTACATTCCTCCCCCTCCCCCTCCCCAATGTTCAATGCGTTGTGATACACATATGTCATTTGATATTATTTTTAAATGCAGAAATATATCAGAAAGCGAGAAACCTGTATACTAAAACTATTTATAACATTATCACATCTTACAGTACATGTAGAATGTTCATTTATTGTTAGTGTATATGTTCGCTCAGCTAAATCTGGCCTAGGTAATACTACCATACATTAATTTTGAAGAAACCTAAGAATAATTATTATAGCTTCCCATTAAATACCGGTAACCAGAGGAACTGTGAGCAAACCCCCTCAAAATAATAGCACCCGCCCATTTTTGTTGAAAATTCAAATGATCTCCCCATTAAAATGTCAGAACAGAACTATATTGCTTTCTGCACATCTACATACTATGTCAGTTTGAACAAATTGACCCAACCAGTTTCAGAGAAGTTTCACTTAAAAAAGTTAAGATTAAATTATCTCCCATGAAAAACCTCAGAACAGAACTATATTGTCTCATGAACATTTTAAAACATGTAATGTACTTTATTTGTAAAAAAAAAATAGATATAATTCCACCGACATTTTTCAAGACTTTTATTTTGATTTTGCACTGCTGATGTTTGATGTATAGCTTTGAAAGTGGAAATGAGAAGGATCCGTTACATTTGACTATAATGGTGGTCAGACAGAAACAGTTTTCATCACCCACTTTGACTTATGGTGACACTGTATTACTCTTTTTTCAAAACTGCAAAACCTTGCGTGAGAATATTTTGTTTCACAGGAAGATTATCTTTGATGCTTTAGGAATTGAAATATGACTGGGATGTTCCGGTCATTGTTTTCAAAAAGATTACAAATGTGTTATGAACTGCATGTATCTGTCAATTGATCTTTAAAAATCTAAATACATATACTACAATGATAAAATATAAAAGTGCTTGAGTTTTTATATGTATGACAATTATCCAATCAATTTAATTTCTGAATAACGTCATTGATACATATCTGTCAATAACTTTTTATATCCTTTATTCACCACATTTTATTTTTGATTTAGATTACATCACCTTGCATTGAAGCGAGAGCACAAATATTATATAGTCTGTCAGATCTCCATTTGAAGAACATGTTTTGTTTAATTAATCTATATGATATTGTATTAGTAATATGATAGTTTCAAACCCAGATTGAGTAAGCAACCGAAGAATAAATCTCTGTGGAGAAACTGCACCAAAATGGGATTTATTTTTAGTCTCTATTTGTTTTTGTTTTGTTTCGTTTTGGTTTGGTATGGATTAGTTTTTCTTTGGGGGGGGGGGGGGTCAAAAACCTGAATGTTTTCAGTTATTCATCATTAGTATATTCAGAAAAAATATGGGCTTAAAAAATCTGAGGGGGAAAAACCACTCTTGCCACCAAGTGACTCCAGACTCCACTCCAAAATAAACTTCATACTCCACTCCATGTTTTACAACATGCTCAGAAAGGTAGATCATTGACCTTCTGTCATGTCATGTGATTCATTCATTTTCACATGAAATTCAAACATTATTTAAGGTTGGATGTTTTAATGCTAGAATAACAAAAATGGAGAGACACAGTCAGCTCAATAAAGTTTCGGCGAGTATGAATCTATCTTTTATTCCTCTTATTATTATAGTCTTAGAATAATGACAAACTTGGCAAATATAAATGTCATTTAATATATATTGATCGAAAATGCTTTTTCGTTACTTCAAAATAAATCTTCAGAGATTTATCTAGTGTTGTAAGTAAATAGACCTTCAGAGGTTTATCTAGTGCTGTACGTAAATAAATCTTCAGAGATTTATCTAGTGTTGTAAGTAAATAGATCGTCAGAGATTAATCTATTATTGTACGTAGTGAAAATATATCTTACACTGTTATATACCCAGCCGGCACACAACATTGATTCAACATTGAATCAACATTTGTTTTCAACGTTGAAAAAACGTTGAATTTATGTTAGATTTTTGAAATTTGTATCAACGTTGAAATCCCAACATTGAATCAACATTGATGTTCAACGTTGAATCAACATTGAATAATGGTTGTTTCAATTAAGGTTTGAAGTTGAATTGACGGTGAATACCAATATACTCCTGATATCAAAGGTTGAAAAATAGTTGTTTCTACTGCTGATTTTAAGTTGAATCAATGTTGAATTCAGGGTGAACACAAACTTAAGTGTACAATCAGACATTAATGGTCGTATCAAGTAAGAATTATAGTTGAATTCAGGGTGAATACCAATGTCTGCATATCCACACTACAGGGTCATACATGTATCAAATTTTACCAATTTCCTAGTTGTAAATATGTCCAGGCAAAAAAAATGGTCTTTGCATAGTTTCCTCTACATGTCATTGTGTAAATAGCTTCAACATTCTTTTATGATATACACATGATCTGCACGTGTTAGTGTACCTGTTAAAAATAAGTATTGCCATCATTTTAATCTATTTATGAATGAATGAGACATAATTAAGATACCAGTTTTACTGTCTGATGCTTAGTTATTTATATTTCTATACAGATCATAAGCATGTCATATATGTTAAAACGTGCTTACATCATGTTATGTAGATAAATATCTTTACACAAGCACCATATTAACAGCTGAACAGATTCACATCTATGATAGTAATAAATATTTTATACATTTCCAATCCCACACTGAAATATCAATTATGCAATCTTGAATCACAGCAAATACCAATTTCTGCATGTACAACATTTTACCTATATATTGCGTAGTGGTTGCTCCAGATACTTATAGTAATAAATAGCGATTGTTGTGTATACATATCCATGTTGTCAATTCTTTGATAGCAATATGGAATCATAAATCAGAAACACATGCACTATACTTCTTCACCTATGATCGAATATACATATAAGCAATGGCATGTTCCTATAAAATATAACCAGTATACTTGAAACAGAACAAGTTCAGCAGTCAGGAACAAAACCATTACATATGAAATGGAATAACTGTATCAGATGAAAGAACAAAATTGGAACACAAACTAGAAAAAAAACAAGGCAATGGACAATCTAGTTTTTTAAAACACAAGTGTGGCAATGAGTAAATATGTTTCATCTTTAGTACAGTATAAATGGAATTCAATTAGCAGTTGAAGAATAACTATGAAATAATTGATGTAATAAATAACTCATTCAAATCATACAATTTAATGAACAAAATAAATGTTCTATTGAACAGGATTCCTTCTGCCCCACCCCCTGCTCTTTCTGGGTCCCACTTTAAAAAGTTCGCTATTTTCTCCATAATGTTGTGTTCTGTGACACCATATGTCCTCATGATGACATCTACAAAATCATAAAACATTAAGTTTAGCTATGTCTAACAAAATTCATTGTTTCAAATAAATTGTTAAAATGGCATACGATACAGTTATGTTCCTCTATTGATTTTTTCTTGAAATTTGGACATAAAGTAAATTTGGTATGTACTTTTCAAATATGCAAAGAAAAATATACCTTCATGACTTACTTTTTGAGATATTTCAATGTCATTTTGGCATACTTGTGGTAAAAAAA
>MJUT01040567.1:108158-129144 GCA_002080005.1 Gigantidas platifrons | reverse complement strand
CGAAGGACAGACAACACAATGGCCAAAAGATACCAAAGTGGTAATCAGAAGCCGTAAATCGAAGAACAGACAACACAATGGCCAAAAGATACCAAAGGGGTAATCAGAAGTCGTAAATCGAAGGACAGACAACACAATGGCCAAAAGATACCAAAGTGGTAATCAGAAGCCGTAAATCGAAGAACAGACAACACAATGGCCAAAGGGAAAAGGACTATAGGGCGTACAACGATCTGTAAAGCAATACACTGAAAATTAACGAACCCCATTAAAAACCGCAAGTGAACTCAGGTGTTCCCGAAGGATAAGGAAGGGTAAGCAGTTCCTGCTCCACTAGTGGTATCCGTCGTGTTGCCCCAGTTAAAGAAGGTTTTGGTGATATTACCTAATATTTTGACATTATATTTCTCTACGTTTACCTAATAATTTAGATAGATCAATAATATATGTCCCTCCGTCAAGACTCAACAACTTAGATTTACTACAAGTCCCTTTCTTATTAATAACGCCATTAAATAAATTGTTGCTATGAAAGTTGAAATCTTGACTAACCACTTATATTTACTATCTACATGTAATCAGTAAAGAAATGTTGTTGTTAAATACAAGGAGCCAGTCAAGATTTGAACTTTCATAACATCTTTTTAAAGGGATTCTTAATAAGAAAGGAACTCGTAGCAAGTCTAGCAACCACTGTTTAATGTGTTATATATATTTCTATATATTATACCAATTTCCGTATGAAAATATTTGTATGATTCGTCAAAATTGGAGAGTTAGAGGTATTTTTATGCAGATAAAAGTTTGTGTAAGATGATAAAAATTCTATATTTTACCATATTTCTTAGATTTTCATGAGAAAAAAAAAATGCATCAGATATGCCTAATATTTCTCTCAACTAACAGCAACAAAATAAATACTTATGGTGTATTCTTAGAGTATTGATATAAATTTGATGGTCAAATTTCAAACAATTTGTTTTAAAACGGCGGTGAGAAGTACAACGATTTAACCGTTATGGATGTCTAGGTTCGTATATGCAGCATCAGTATACTACTTGGTATTGATGGTTTTTTATTCAAACAATATACAAAATATGTTATTCATAAAGTCTCTTGATACCACGAAAATATAATACATTTTTCATTCCAGAAATATACTGGTTAACTTTGAAATAACTAGGGTGCATCGTGGGACAACCTATCCCAGATATAACTTATGTTGTCTGGTGCTTGTCTATACAAATATATGGTTTCATCAATAAATGAGTTAATATGATATCGATTTCTTGGTACATGTATATTGATTGTGTGTACAGTAATCAATTTCATGTGGTAAATGGTACCCGACTCTACTTAGGAAAGTAGATGTTTATCAGTTATACTAACAAATATACAGATTACAATCATTATAATATAGAAATATATAGATAGTACAAGATAACGTTTCTATATAATTTCTAAACAACAACAAACAACAAACACACATTAAATTAAACTTACCGGTCCGGCGTTGCTAAAATTAACATATTTTCTAGAATCTGTCGACATCAGTATTGTTAAACTAGTAATTCTCCTATATAACTGAATAGTTTACATTCCATGGAAAGCATTGAAAGTTTATTACAAACATAATCTATACAAGAGATTTATATATAGAGTCTCAGACATAATGTTGGTGCATTGACTAATTACGTTATGTTTTTGTTCATTCCTGACTCAGAAAGTGATTTTATATTCTGCTGTACGTGTGCACACGTCATTTATGCCGAAGATTATAAGAAATAACAGAATAATTGTCCAATATAATTACACAGCAATTACACAGGCCACGGGGAGGGAATGCCTGGTTTATTTGAGAATTCCTCTGCTGTTATTCATTAGAGGGTATTAAACTCTACCTTCATCAAATGGAATATAACGAAAATGAAGACCTATCCCAGGCTATGGGATTGAAATAATAGAAATCTTAATAAATGATTTAATAGAAATTAATACCGCTAGAAGTATGTACACGATGACTTTTAGGGTTAATTTCGAAGTAAACGTCAAAGCATAAGGGAGCGTCGATTTGGGTATTTCACAGATAGACTTCTGGTTTCATTCCAAAAACTAATCCAATCGGCAAAACTCGGGTGTATCGGCTGCTTGTTAGATTGGGGAACGGAATCAGCCGAGGTGTGACGAGTGTATGCCAGTTTATTCAGCATGCAACAGAGAGCAGTGGGTGGATAAGTTGAAATAAAGTATTTATTCAAGTTTTTATATGTGTGTTGGCGGTGTCTGAACGTAATGCTAAAAGGTAAATATCGATATCGATTGGAAAACACATTTGAGATCAGTTCTAAATCTTGTCACTGTCCTCTATGGCTCTTTACAATATCGTGTTGACTATAGTAAATGCAATGAAATAAGACAATTTTGTTGGTGTGGTTTTCTTATGGCATGCCAATGTAATTCAATCAGTAATATATGGTTATACATGCTATAACCTATATACATATTTGATAAATTCAAGGGTACTACTTTCTTTGTAAAAGATCATGGGGAGCAGGATGAAGCAGTGAATATCGATGTATGTTTCCTCTTCTTGTGTGTGTGTCTGGGGGGAGAGGGGATCAAGCAGTGTTGTACTGTGTTATTGTGTGTGTGTCTGGGGGGAGAGGGGATCAAGCAGTGTTGTACTGTGTTATTGTGTGTGTGTCTGGGGGAGAGGGGATCAAGCAGTGTTGTACTGTGTTATTGTGTGTGTGTCTGGGGGAGAGGGGATCAAGGATTGTTGTACTGTGTTATTGTGTGTTTGTCTGGGGGGAGAGGGGATCAAGCAGTGTTGTACTGTGTTATTCGTTTTAAACGACAATGCTTCAAACTGATTAAAGTTTTTAAAACAAATAATGTTGTAAAGCGTATTTTGAAAATACTAGAAAATTAATATGTCGATAAAAATAAATCGAACACCTCATTTTAAATAAAGAGTGAAATGTTCTATTTTCGGTTTATAATTTATTAAGAAGAAACGCTTATCATGAAAATTCTGTATTATTTTAATTGTCATGTTCATTTGTGAAAATCATCCATACACATATATGTATTGATTGTAGGTACATGTATTTGGTTTTAAAAAGTCATTCCCTATATGACTGTGACGTCATGCTATTTTGTGTTGATTTCTTCCCAACCAGACCGGACAATCTAAATATTGGTGTTAAAATGTTTTTAAAAAAAATAATCTAATTTTAGATTTGTTATATATTTTAAGCTACATAAACTGTAATAGTAGTTTGCATTCTAACATAATATAGCTTAAAAAAAAACAAATATACATAATTCCAGTAAATACCAAACCAGAAAAGTGGGTGCTCATGTAATTGTATGTTCGGGTATCGATTTTGCCTCTTACGAATTTAATATTAGATTTTGGAATTTTCTCGACAGTATGATATTTTTTGTTTTTAATTTTATTATTTGTATGTTAGGGGTAACAATTTTGCCTCTTACGATTATAATATTAGACTTTGGAATTTTTCCGACAGTATATATGATATATGTTTAATTTTTTTTTATTTAATAATTTCCAATTTACACATTATAATTATACCTTTTTTTAATCTACATTTGTATTTTTAGTGTTAACATGTTTTATATAACATGATATGAATATATTAATAAGCAATCTTACCATCTTGAGACAAGGATATCCTAGAAGATAACGAACATCACAGTCGTCTACGGCCAGTCAGATGGACGTTAATGATGAGAAGTCATGTTCTGGATCTATGATCGCTTAACCGATTAATATTACAACACTAACATGGAAACACATGTTTGTCTTCTAATACTACTCCATGTACCAAAGTCAATAGTTATTGTTGTATTATTGATCCTGGTTTAGAATGACTTACATCATGGAAACATATACTGCACAACAGTCAGAAATTATTTTTTTTACAATGTTATGGCGAGAATTGTTAGTTTTAGGGGAGTGGGGTTGGGGTGTATCACTGCGGTCGAGAATAATCTTTTCTAATGTTTAGAGTTCAGTATTATTACAAACTTTATTCTGAACTCTAAGCAAATAATTATGTTTAGTCTGGAATTCGTGACTTATCTTTCGGTGGTAATTCGTAAAAAAAAAGAATATATGTTCATTCAATATAGAAGCTCTTGTTCTTGTAATATATGAGCCCTGTCTATATCGCCTAAAAATCTATCTTCAAAGATCCAACTGTTGCAAAATACATGCTTTTTATCCATGGCATATTTGTTGTTTTCCCTGCAAACAAGGCCTTAAATACCGCTTTTGTATGTAAATCACATTACATAAACTGCTTAATAAAGGAATAATGTAAAGTATTGACAATTCACTTGGCAATCCTACATATACCCCAATGACACCTATGAAAGAGGAGATCCTAGATAATCTTAATTTGTTTGTATGTGCTCTTTTATCATTTTAGCCACAGATGAAGAACTGGATCTTCCGTTACTCTACTGGATAACAATACCAAAATTGTTTACGAACAGCGTTATGTTGCTGGCTCTTCCAAATGTTCCACTAAACCTCTTTCCTAATAATGAGCATCTAGTCTATTAGCGGTCAAATCCGAACTTCAGAGTTCCTGTGACACTAGCTAATCTAGGAGTGGTGTGAATCAGATGTGGATTCTGAAAAATTCTCCAGATCTGTTAGAGTACATACAATCAATGTCATTCTCCTCATGTAATAATATTAAGATATGGTACTTCTCTATTCTTTACACTAATATCCACTCAAATATTAAAGACGGAATAAAAGAATTGGTTAAATTTGCTCCATAGAAAAGAATGACCAACGTAGATACAAATACATTTTTTTTCTGAAGGGACAAAGATTATTTTGTGGAAAAAAAGTGAATTCTAACACAATGTTCTCTGCAAATGATTGAGTTTTTATCAACAACATATTTGTTTTGTGGCGGGTATGGTTCTTAAACAGACAGTCGGCATTGCTATGTGTACCAATTGTGTTTCTCTTCTCGTCGAGATTTATCATTATGAAGCAGACTGCATACATGGGCTTGTAAAGAAAACAAAACGACAAGAAGCTTGTCAGGGCCTCTGATTCCACGTTTGGCTATATAGATGTCCTTTCACTGAATTATTCAAATTGTGTTGACTTTGTCAACGCATCTATCGCATTGAAGTTGAAATAAAGGATATCCACTAGGTCTGCTTAATACCTTGGCATACGCCAGGACAATGACGGTGAGAGCCGGTTAAACACATGCACTTGTATCGATCAACGTATCTCTACCTATACTTTCTATGTGTATATGAGTGTAGATAGTAAAGATACTCTGATCGCGACAAATGCTTGTACAGTTAAGAACAAAATATTACAACAAAAGAGATTATTTCAATTTTCCCATTGTGATTTTTCCATTTCTATATAGCACATGCTAACAGCGCCTACTTATGGAGTATATATCTCTCAGTTGAAACGGTGTTCCAGAAGTCATCACCTTTTAATATTCGGTCACCATCGTGACTTGGTTAACAGTTACGTAATATCTGTGTCACAGATGAACAGTGATATGTTCTGATGATATACCATCGGATATTAACATTTTAATGGAGCAAGAACTGTTTACGGTTCCAGAGCACGTACCTGGGTTCACCCCTGTTGTAGTGGAGTTCCTGTTGCTCAATCGCTATTTTTTTCTAATGTTTTGTGGGTCATTGTGTGTATTTTATTATTTCTTTTTACCATTGTACTATCTGTCCTTCAATATACGACGTCTAATTACCCATTAGATGTATTCAAAATTATCTTTTATCAAAGCTCGTCCCAGTATTACTTTTATGAGGAACATAATAAAGATCATCCATAAGAACAGGGAATAAAATCTGGTATAAAACCCATCCTTGGCTTAAACCATATTATTGTTCAAACAATTCTGTCTCGTAATAGATACTGGAATCAAAATATTGTGCTATTGTATATATACATTTGTGCGTGTGCCACCCTTCTAATATCGTTTGTTTAGTGAGTTGAGGTGTGAGGTGATTGTTCTTTTTGTTAATATTGGTGGAATTGTTGACCATTACTGTTTAAACTTTCTTTTCATAAAACATGTATGCGTGACAGCCTTGTGGCATTATATTGTATAGATATATTTGTATATGTAATTTTCTTGTGTGAAAACAGACTCTTAATAGCGTGCATGAATCGTGAGATTGTTTAGTAAACGTTAATTAAGAAAAGGTCATTTAAACCTAAGTTAATCTTCAGTTATTGAATAGTCCAATAACATTCTTTTGAACATTTCGATTGTTACTTTTGGTTTATAAAATAATTAATTTGTTCGAATCTAAAAGTCAGTTTTACGTGTTTGCAGTTCTTTCGTCGTTCAATTTACTTTCGTTATTTTGACTTGTACATCTCGTTTATTCGTCAGAAGTAGTTTATTTTAGCTTTATGCTTCCGTTATTAAAATAATGTTGCTTTTTTAATTTTCATTCGGGGGTAATGGACATTAATTATAGTAATTCTGATGTAAAACATTAACTGTTGTCTTAAGTTAATAAGTTTATGTTGTGAAGTTCTTAATCGGTGTCTAATTAAAGTTGTGAGTTCGAATACCGATTATGGCAACGTGTGCTCGATACAACATTATGTGATAAAGTTTATCAATGACAGGCGGTGGTTTTCTCCTGGTACTCCGGTTCCATCTACCAATAAACTGACCACCATGATATTACTGAAATATTGTTGACAGTGGCGTTAACATCACAACCCTAATCAGTTTATATGAATTGATATATTAAAGCAGATGTCCACCATGGTGCTGACATTATATCACAAAATAACAAATGAACCGCACCAGTGGTGTAATGGTTATCGTGCTCGCCTCGAGTGCGGTAGATCGTGGGTTTGAGCCCAGGTCGGGTCATACCAATGACTGTGGAATTGGTATGTGTTGCTTATCCACTAAGCACGCAGCATTAAGGAGAAAGAGCAAAGACTTGTTGGCTCGAAATCAGAATAATGTGTCAAAGTGGAGTGACATGTCTATCCATGGACTGTTGTTTCAGTGAGCTAGCACTATAAAATTCCAACTCAGCGTATTGGTCTATAACAAGGCGGACTCAATCATCATCGCATTGATAATTAAATTGTTCTCGCCATAATATATCTAAAAAAATTGACGTTAAACAACAATCACTCACTCACTCAAAAAACAAATGTATAAAAAAACATTGGTTTAATTCCAAAAATGGAAATAAATTTTATTAGAACAAAGTATAAAATAAAATAAGCATGTATATATGGGAACGACCATTTATCTGATTCAGAGTTTTTGTCATAATGTTAAATTCTGGAAAACTCTCCTGTTGTCCGAAAAAAAATTTCTGAACGGAAAAAAAACATAAGCCCCCCTGCAAGTTAAATGGACGTTCCCTAAAACCTGTATATACACAATTATGTCAATTTATGTTTAACATTTCAAAAATTCAAAATTATATCTGAACATTCTTTAAGATTGTGAGCGTCTTTCTTGATTCCAGATAATATACTTTTAGACTGTATGTTTCTTAATATAATCACAATATGTCCTTTACGTATGTATGTCATGGCGTTCACGAGAGTTACAACCAAACAGGAAAAGATAAAGATATAACCCAATGATCGTCCCGCACAAAACTCGTCCACGACCATGTTCTGTTTCCTCATTTGAAATCCAGTCAGACATTGGTAACAGACATCAGCCTGGTACTGACTATTTTGTTTGTCACAGCTCTGACATATTGTTGAGTATGAAACGTCCACAGATTTCAGTGTGTCTTGTATGTTACACATGATATCCAAGTTATTTTTTCCAATGAGTAGATATGGACTCCGATCAATAAAAATGGTAAGAACGATGATTTGTAGACATGACATACATATTACTATATAATAGCTGCCCATTCTGTAAGTTGTTTCCTGTATATAAAAAAAATATATAATATTAATAGATACTTCTGCTATGTAATATACTACCCTTTGTTAATTAACTTTGATTTATTAGCCTTTATATGATCAAATAGACAATACAATACACAAATTTCATTGGGCCAATACGTCAAAGACCAGTCCAATACGGATATTTTCCGTATTGGCCCGATTCCAGTCAGTCTAATAACAGCTAGATCGGAATCCACTAGTAATTGCACGAAAAAATCCCGAGAGATATTAGACTGGTTAATTAATAAAGGTATTATTACATGATGTTTTTCATATTGGCCTAGTTATAGGTTCTCGATCTGCTGTATTGGTGTTCGGTTGCGTCTCAGGCCAATACAGCAGGCATCGGACCTATAACTAGGCCAATATGAAAATCATCACGTAATAATACTATAATATGATATAGTGGGGGTAATAGAGTGCTCACCCACAATGTAAGTATCGAGTATTCGATGTGATCAATGTAAAATTGGTAGTTATTGTCTTACCTCGAGTACACAGCATTTAACAACAAATGTTTAGGGTAGTGTTTCTGAGTGTGCAACAGTTTACTAACACTTTAAAATGCCAGTTCATGACATTTGTCTAGCATAAAGCAGGCATAATATCATACAAATAGCTTATTCTCTCTACGCTATTAGCTGTAGAACTGATCACGTGACAATTACCGGCAACCAACAATAAGTCCTTCTATATATTATGCCATATATTCATCTATCATAACTGACATTTTGATATATAATTTTAAAGGTAAAGTTACAGTTATTTTAAAACTAATAATTTTTAATATTGTTGATATAGAAAAAATCATATGAATTATAAAAATTCGGACGCAGGGTTCGTCTAGTTAAGTTTGTTATAACTTATACCCTTCGTTTATGGGTGGTTCGTCTGGGTTAGTTTTCATTGCCTTGTCGAACTTTGATATCAGACATTCACCTTAGTTTGTTTGTTTGTATGAATAGTTTTTTATATTGTAAATAGTTCCGTTCTTTCATAATTACTTCAAATAATGTCTGACAACTTATGTTCGTCTACCAATTTCAGAGACATTTAACGGTCCATCCAACATTTCGGTATAGTGTAGGTCTATGTTTTTCCCCTCCATCTAGAAATATATTGTTATGCGAAACAAAAATCAGGTTATTTCTCTCTTTTTTTTCTTTTCTTTTTGTTTTTGTTTTTTTTTGTTTTTTGTTTTTGTTGACACGAAAAATTAGAAACAAAAACATATCCCCTTAAAAGTTACATGGTGGTTTCCTTTTTAAAGGATGTAGAACCGATGTATGCTTTGTTGGAGGCCAGTCAGGGTTAATTGTAATATAATAAATACCATATAAGAATAAATAAATAAATAAATAAATAAATAAATAAATAAATAAATAAATAATGCCATGTAATACACCCCTTCCATTTCCAATTCAAACACATATAATACACGAACCCCATCATCTCATACCGAGACTGACAAAATATATTGTATATATACCCCTATCATACTAAAATAATTCGACTTTTACCTTAGTTTGTATGTTTGTACGTCGCTACCCTGTGCTCGCCTGAAATGGATAGTTTGTCTTTTTTTTGTAATTGAGAATAGTTCTGTTGTCATAATAAGTTCAACTTGAAATGTGTTAAATTATGTGAAACAAAAATCAAGCTATTTTTATTTTGGACATGTGAAATTAGAAACAGAAACATACCCCCCCCCCCTAAAAGTTACATGGGGGTTCCCTTACAAAGGGTGTGGAACCTGTGTATGTTTTGTTGGAGGTCAACCATGGTAACAGTAAATATAATAAAAATCATTTAAGATTAAATGATCATACATGTACCATGTAATTATTTAACTCTATATTATTGTTGTCAATACAACCTAAACTGTCTTTACAATATAAAATCATAAACTCGGCCAATATCAAGAAACTAAGCCAATATCGTTATTGGTTTAGTTTTTCCGATAATGGCTTAGTTTTTTTATATTGGCCGAGTTTATGATTTTATAGTACCCATTATTATAATTCGTGTAAGTTACTGTAGTGATACTTGATACTGTAATATTTTGGCATATTACCTGGGTAATATTTTGGCATATTACCTGGACAATTAGACACTCAGTATAATAATGATATTAATGTGGTCTTGTCCAGGTAATATGCCAAAATGCTACCCAGGTCTGAGAGACATATTACCGTCTTGTCCAGGTGATATGCCAAAATATTACCCAGGTCTGAGAGACATATTACCCTCCCCGTCGGGTCAGGTAATCGGGTCGGGTAATATATCTCTCAGACCTGAGTAATATTTTGGCATATTACCTGGACAAGATTATTAATTAACTTTAAATTATTGTTGTCAATACAACCTAACCCGCCTTTACAATATAAAATCATAAACTCGACCAATATAAAGAAACTAAGCCAATATCGATATTGGCTTAGATATTTTTATATTGGCCGAGTTTATGATTTTATAATACCCATTATTACATACTTAGTTAAAATAAAGGCATTTTGGTATGACCAATATGATCGGAAGTAAACTGTCCATATGTTCACACCCCGGGAAAATAACCGGTTATTGGATTACTACAAGATCATTTCCATATCGGCCCGGGCCATTGGGTGTCTCGGGCCAATATGGGTGTCTCTTTTCTAGATGTCGGAAGTATGTAATAAATACAGATTAATACATGGGCATTTCCATATTGGCCTGGTTATCATCCCGAGACACCATTCGATATTGGCTTAGTTTTTTTTATATTGGCCGATTTCATATTGTAAAGACGGTTTAGGTTGTATTGACAACAATAATATAGAGTTAATTAATAAATACAGATTAATACATGGGCATCTCCATATTGGCCTGGTTATCATTCCGAGACACTCATATTGGCCCGAGACGAATGGTGTCTCGGGATGATAACCAGGCCAATATGGAAATGCCCATGTATTAATCTGTATTTATTACATACTTCCGACATCTAGAAAAGAGACGCCCATATTGGCCCGGGCTGATATGGAAATGATCTTGTAGTAATCCAATACCCGGTTATTTTCCCAGGGTGTGAAAATATGGACAGTTTACTTCCGGTCATATTGGTCATACAAAAATGCCTTTATTTTAACTAAGTATGTAATAACTAGATATATATAGGCCAATATGGAAATCATCACGTAATGCATGTAACAAGTAAATACACCCCTTCCATTTCCGATTCAAACATATAATACATAAACCCCATTATCCAACCCTGGGACTGACAAAATGTATTGTACAAATGACAACATTATGTCGGACATACTAGAAAATTAAAATAAAACAAATTAAGACTTACCTAGCTATACTATATATAAGTGATGTTGACAATTAAGAGATCTTTTGTAGACTGAATCAAAAAGGAAATATTTCATGAGCAAAAATAGACAAATGGAAATTTTGATTCGTCTGACGTCATTTAACATTAGAAAATAAATTTAAAAATAGATATATATATATATATACCGGAGTCGGTGTTTTCTGGATAATTGTCCGTAAATTCCCATATTTTTCCCTTTCATTCGTCATGTTTTTAACTGATACATGTAGACTTTGCAGACATCAATGCACAGGTAAGTCTAACGGATTGTTTTTTTTCTTTTTGCTTTAATTTTTATTCTGTAAATTTATTTAATTTAATATTATCATTAAATACATCATCTCCATACAACTAAATATTGTATGATTTAATTATTAATGTTATTTTGATGGTACTTAATTTGCTATAAGAATTCAAGATACCAAAGGGCTAGTCAAAGGCTGTAAATTCTAAAACAGAATGACAGACAATACAATGTCCAAAAATGTCAAAATGAATGTGATTATTTTGGTGTTTTTACACAACGATCTAATTTTTGACCTTGTTCCAACACTTTAGTGACTAGTATTTGATTTAATATGTAATCTTTGTTGTTTAATAATTTTAATGTCCATATTACTGACAATATAAAATTCGAGCAGAAATCTTTTATTTTTTTATTTTTACTTTATTTTAATATTCTTGTGCTCAACCGAGCGAACGATATGAAATACATACAAAAATAGAAAATGGAAAACCCCATTCGTAAATACCCCACTTGAATCTAAGAGGAGCGTATTTATAAAGTATATTAATCTTACAACACACAGTCTTATAAGGAAGACTTTTCTCAGACTATACAAAATAAAAATTCAGGAAAGTAAAAATTAGGGAATCTAAATGTTAACGGAAGTTGAGATTAGAAAAACATTTGGAAGCGTAACAATAACTTTCTTGGTAAGCAAAGTATAAACATGGGACAGAAGCGTAAGAGCTGGAGAAAGTGGCCACGTACCCCCCCCCCCTTTTTTTTTACACACACATTTTGAAAAGGGCAGGTACAAGACCCCACCTATTTGGAAAAAGTTTGAGAGAAGCTCAAAAGTATACCATGGTAGAAAGAAAATGGGGTAGGAGGGTATTTTTTTGTCAATTTTGAAAGCCTCCCCTCATTTTCCGATCCTCTCCTGAAGCTTGCCCCACACCTTCGGGTCCATTTCCAGAGCTTGCCCCCACCCCACTTTCTGGGCCACTTCTACAGTTTGTCCCATACTTTCCGGTCCACTCCTAAAGCTCCCCAGCTTTTCCGACCCACCATTACCCCTCTGTGGGGGTTATGAATTAGGGAGATCTTGGGTGACTAGATATTATGATATTGGTATATTATATCCAGTTACAAGATAGAGAAATACAAATGATATGTTAAAAGAATTTATTGTTAATTTAATTATAACTTATTAGAGATGTCAAACTAACAAATAAGATAAAATGTGACAATGAATCGTTTATATATATATATTTATTTTTTAAAGTAAATATATATATACAAAACCAGTAAAGGATTGTGTTATTTTTCTACTTATGTCAACGCCCAGATAAGCTTTAGTCTAAACTAAGTAAAGAAGAGAGATTAACACATAGATGATCCAGGGATAGGGGTTGAAAGGCAAAAATAATTAAGAATATTTTCTCCCAAAACGGATTTAAAGAATATCATTATTGATGATAATTTCCATGGGTGATAGTTTAAAGTTTGTAGATTGTTTTTATTTTCCTGGACATTTTTACGGCTTGATAGAATGCTTCAATCACATTCATAATCAATCATAATCGTTAAACAATATGCATCTCATCATTATGACATGAACGGTACAATGTACGAGTGGACCGAACAGTTCGGGGAGTTTTAGGAGTGGACCGAACAGTTCGGGGAGTTTTAGGAGTGGACCGGACAGTTCGGGGAGTTTTAGGAGTGGACCGAACAGTTCGGGGAGTTTTAGGAGTGGACCGAACAGTTCGGGGAGTTTTAGGAGTGGACCGGACATGTAAGTGGGTTAGGGAGTAAACCGGACAGTTGGACAAAGTTTTATGTGAATTCCGGACAGTGGTTGGCAAGTCTTAGAACTGGTACAAGCGTGGGTACGTTTTAGGTGGGGATGGTGCTACGAAAGTTGGGGACAAGTTTTCAACATGTTAATAAAAAAAGGGGGCGCATTTGGTTTTAAAGCTTACTCTTGGTTATACCCCTATTATATTTTTTTTTCTTTTTTGCAAAAAATGTGTGGGTGGATAAAAATACAGTTTTATTGAACAACTCCAACGTCACCTGATGATTCATATTTCAGAGAAATTCCAAATATATTTGTTTAACATTCTATTATAACCAGTGTTTATTATATTTGATACATGTATGACAAAACACCAATCATAACATATTTAAATTATAATAGTCTAAAGCTGAGTGTGTCACAGGAAGAAGACTCCCAACTGTAGGGAAGTACAGACTCGTGTGACGTAGAAAAACCAAGATGAATATTTAAATAACTTTTTTGTAGAAAACCCGAGATGAATGTTTAAATAACTTTATTGTAGAAAAACCAAGATCAAAGTTTATATAACCAACTTTTTATATTGATTTCTTTTTACAAATTCAATCTCAGTACCGAGATAAAAGTTAACATATTGAACGTAAATCAACAAACAACACTCTTCATGTGACAGTTTAACTATTTAAAAGATGAGTTATCTCTCTTTGAACGAGTGTTATCGTATCTAGTGATTACAACGCGTTTCTCAGATTCATGATTTCCCTGATATTTAACAACATTTTGTACAATTGTCAGACGAATGTTCTTAGCTTGTGGTTCATCCGTCAGTTTTAACTGTGTTCGGCCTACAACGAGGATCCTTCGTTTTCGAGGATAACTCTGATGTATTGTGTATATTTAATCTGATTATTCTCACAGGCTCTCATGGCATGGAATTACCTCCTCACTTTTTTTTTTACTTTTTGTTTACATATTTATTTTCAATATAATTTCATCTCTTTATCTTTTATTTAATGTGTTCGTGTCCATGTTCATCCAATCGTATGGTAACATCATCTTACATGTATTGGCCCTATGTTAAGAGTATATGTGTAAATAAAGGAAAAGGAGATGAAATAGTAAAGAAATTTTATTGTAATTATTTATGTAAATAAAAAGTTAACAAAAGGGAGGGATGATTGCATGCCAGAGCGCATTTATTTTTTTCCCCTGTATATTGGCTTTATTCATTTATGAATGTTTTTATTTTGTTTTTATAGCCATTTTATGGATATCAACACAATTCACGATAATACAAGCTCAATAACCGATAGTTGTTTCACACATAATAATTCAGGAAACGGGACATTAACTATTGGAGACATTCATTTTCGTGATGATCAACATTCAATGTCTGAAATTTCACATGGAAAGTGTAAGACAACCCAACAAGAGGACATAGAATTAGAAAATGACGATATTGAAGGAGAAATGTGTGGTCCATGTATCAAGCACGACAAGCAAGAAACACACGAGAATGAACATGACAGCCAACAGACTGTCGAGTCTTGTTTACAAACACAACACGAGTCTTCTGTGGGCATAAACATTGGTGAGGCACAAAGTGTGACCTTAAACATAGGCCAAGTATGTAGTCTCCGGCAAATTAATATAACTTCCAGAGCAGAAGACCAAAATAATGGAAGCTGTGCCATCTCAGAAACATTCCATTATACAAGACATTATCAGTGGGTTGTTGGTGCCACATCCGTTGCGTTTGGAATGTTTCACTATAACTCAAGTCTTGTTTCTAATGCTTGTGCCTTGTTTAAACAGAATCTTATATCGTCACATCAGAATGACACATTTGTGACAGCCTTTAAGGAAGCGTGTTACAGTAACAGTATAGTGTTTTATATACTTGTATATATCTTTATAGTCATTCTGATCGTCTTCATGTTCATTCCATTGATTGCTGGGTATACAAGACACAGACATAAGTGATAGGGACTACACAATGTTATCATTATTACTAATATATGTTGTTGATGTACAGTTATCATTGTTAGCCTTGTAGAAAAAAGATACGAAGATGGCAGAATGATTTGATCGGTATGAAAGAGCCTCCTGAAAAATTGTGTAAGAATTGTTGAAACAATATGATTTCTTTTGAATTTTTGTGTGCAGTACGTGGAATAATGAACATATATTATGAATTTTGATTCCAATGGGTAAAAATAAAAGGAATAGGAACAGTGGAAGCCAAACAGGTTTGACACCTCCGAACAAAATAAAAATAACAATGGCGTCACCCAATCAACAACAACAAAAATTGAACTTTTCTCAAGTATTAAACCAGGCTCACGATACTCTATATACTAGCATACCTCATAATTCATCTCACAGAAGTGTATTCATTCCATCTCAATATCAACAGATCCCTTTGAATCAGACTTTTGAATATACAAATCCACAACCGCTACCGACCCCACATCCAAGTGTTCAAGTACAACCAGGCAGTGTTCCACCTTTTGATCCTAATCCACCAGTAGATCCTCCATACCATACATATCATCATCCACAGCCTCAGCATTCGTTTCCTCCTCCACCATTCCCTGCAGCAACTGATAGTACAAGAGTGAACATAACCATGGACATGTTGTTTTCCTCCATAAATAGTATGAACCAAAGATTTGAAAGGTTCAACGAGCGTTTTTCAAAGCTAGATCAGAAACTAGATGAACGTTTTGGGATAATAGACAGGAATTTAGCAGGTATGCGACAAGAAATATATGAAATTAAGGAAACACAGAAAAATCACAACTAAATATTAAAAATTGAAGAAAAACACCATCACGAAATTTCAGACAGAATGAGGGAGGTTGAAAATTACACCCAAGATATGGAGGCTGAAAGTTACACTTTGAAAGAAGATTTTTTAAAACTTCAGAGTCATTCGATGAAGTACAACCTCATTTTTGGCGGCATACCTCAAACAGAAACAGACGAAAATGAAGACACTGAAGCAGTCATTAAGGATTTTCTTAAAACAGAGCTAGAAATACCGGGTGCAGACACAATCCAATTTCAAAATGTCCACAGGCTAAGAAAGCGACATGACGGCAAACCTCGAAACATCATTGCCAGATTCACAAATTATCGGGATCATGAAACAGTTCGTGAATCTGTACCAGGAAAGTTGAGATTGAAACCACAATATTCCGTGAATCGACAATATCCATCCGAAATTAGTGATCGCCGTAAGGCCCTGATCCCTAAACTAAAAGAACTACAGCGCCGAGGTATCAGAGCTTCCTTGGTTTACGATCAAATAATGGTCAATGGACAATCATACAACCCGACCCGTGATGACCCTCTAAATGCAATACACAACGATAGAACTGGTTACAGATAGGACAACACATCAGACAATTATGGACCTTTAAATTGGACAGTTAACGATTTAAAATTTACCTATCTGAACGTGTGCGGTATCACATCGAAATTGTTGAATCCTGATTTTGTTAATTTAATAAAAAGCTATGACATTTTAATATTTACAGAAACTAAAACTGATGAATTAGATGACTTAAAATTACCAAATGAGTATAGCTTTTATGCAAAACACAGAAAAAAATTTAAAAGAAAATCTGGTGGTATTGTTGTTGTTTATAGAAATTTTTTGTCAAAATTTTTAAACTTTATTAATTCTGAATCTGAATTTGTTCAGTGGGTTGAAATTTGTAAAAACATTTCAAATTTGAATGAACGTATTTTGTTAGGTTGTATCTATATACCTCCTGAATATACACGATATAGTACTGATGAATCATTTATAGAAATTGAAGATGAATTGATGAAATTTTCCGGTAAAACAAAAAATATTGCACTTATCGGAGATTTTAATGCAAGAACATCTACTCTTTTAGATTATATTATTCTTGATGAAAATTTATTCGAAATTCTAGATGTTGATGATTTCTATGAAAATAATGAAAATATTTTCTCTTACCTACAATTTGTAGATAAAAATATTCCCCTCGAAAGGTATAGCAAAGATATTGGCAGAGTTAATAAATATGGTACTATGTTATTAGAACTCTGTAAAAGAAGTGGTATTTTTATTTGTAATGGCAGAATATTTGCTGACAAAAATATTGGTCACACAACATGTAAAGATTCAAGCTTAGTAGATTATTTAATTATGTCTCCATGTTTGTTTAACATTGTATCTGATTTCGTTATTGATGATTTTAATCCCATGTTTTCAGATGTCCACAATAGATTATCTTTTTCCTTTTCATTTCCCTCGGGTAATATATTAGAAAAATCACAACATACAACTAACAGTACATGTAATACTTACGTCAGGTGGGATAACAGAAAAGCAGACGATTTCATTCAGGTGCTCTCGAATGATACAGGTAATTCCTTACAACAACTAAATGATGTTTTGAATAGTGTTGATATTGAAAAAAGAAACTTGTAGATCAAGCCCAAAAGGCTCTATTCTATATATACAAAATTATACGTAATGAAGCTATACCTATTGATTTACAATGTAAAATTGTTGATTCTATGATAGAGCCTATCTTACTGTATGGTTCAGAAGTTTGGGGCTTCGAGAATTTGAAGATTATTGAACAGACTCACTTGAAATTTTGTAAAAGGGTACTCAAAGTTAGAAACACTACTCCCAATTTTATGGTTTACGGAGAGTTGGGTAGATTTCCCCTTGAGGTTAAAATTAAAGTAAGAATGACTTCATATTGGTGTAAACTTGTTAATAATGAATCCAAGCTTTGTAGTTTGTTGTATAGATTGATGCTATGCCTAAAGATGAAAACCCGATACACTTTCAAATGGGTTAATTTTGTAGAATCTATATTCAATAGTAGCGGCAGTGGATTTATTTTTGCGAACCAAACTGGTTATTGTGATAAACTATATTTAAAACAAACACTGTGTGACCAATTTATTCAACAGTGGTTTTCCGAAATAGAAAATTCATCACGTGGACAATTTTATTCTATATTTAAGAAAGAATTTACTTTAGAAAAATATCTACTGAAATTGCCTGAATCATGTAGGATTTGGATTACAAAATTTAGATGTTCAAATTTGCGCTTCCCTATTGAAACTGGAAGATGGCAAACTATCCCAAAACAGGACAGAATATGCACATTGTGTAGGGATAATATTGGGGATGAATTCCACTTATTGTTTAAATGTTCTCATCAACATATTGTTGATTTAAGAGAAAAATTCCTACCGAGATATTTTAGTGTAATTCCTACTTATAGAAAAATGGGTGGTCTTTTTTCATTATGTAATGTAGCTCTCTATAAGCGACTTTCTGTATTTATAAAAAAAATTGCTAATATGTTTTGAAATGTGAATGTGTATTAATTTCCATTTTACTTGCATGTATTTTATTGATACCGTTTATTTATTTCATCATGTTTATGAAATGCTGCTAATTATACCGAGATATTTAGTGTAATACCTAATTATAGAAAATTGGATGGTCTCTTCCATTATGTAATGTAGCACTTTATATAAGCGACTTTCTGTATTTATATATATATATATACATGTATATGTATGTATGTGTGTATATGTATGTGTATGTGTGTATATGTATGTGAATTACTAATATGTTCTGATATGCGAATGTGTATTTATTTTCATTGTACTTGCATGTATTTTATTGATACCGTTTATTATTTCGTCATGTTTATGTAATGCTATTAATTATGACCGCATGTTACACATGTATCTGTGTCTGAGTGTTCAAATAAAATCAAATAAAATCTATATTATATGGTTTCCCAGACATAAGAGGCTTTGACTTTTGTGTCAGCTGTTAGCAATGTATACAAACAAATAATTTTGCATGTCAAAAACTCATGAAAACAAATCAGAGTGAATGATAGCTCAATCAGAGCTTTGTTCTACTGCTCAATATTTTATCCCAGAAATTTTAAATCTAATTAATATCACATCACATTCTTTATCTCTATGTCACAGCTCGGGTATTCTGTGGGATTTCGTCACATGATCATCACTAATCTACATAACATTAGTTTATTTCTATGTCACTGCTCGGTTATTCTGTGGGATGTCGTCACATGATTATCACTAATCTACACAATATTCGTTTATTTCTATGTCACTGCTCGGTTATTCTGTGGGATTTCGTCACATGATCATCACTAATCTACATAACATTAGTTTATTTCTATGTCACAGCTCGGGTATTCTGTGGGATTTCGTCACATGATCATCACTAATCTACACAATATTAGTTTATTTCTATGTCACTGCTCGGTTATTCTGTGGGATGTCGTCACATGATCATCACTAATCTACATAACATTAGTTCCTCGGGTATTCTGTGGGATGTCGTCACATGATCATCACTAATCTACATAACATTAGTTCCTCGGGTATTCTGTAGGATGTCGTCACATGATCATCACTAATCTACACACCATTAGTTTATTTCTATGTCACAGCTCGGGTATTTTGTGGGATGTCGTCACATGATCATCACTAATCTACACAACATTAGTTCCATCACTTCGTGTGTCATTTACAGAATATAATTTTCGGAATAACATATGGCAAAAAATCATTGCTATTTGAATGTTATTACAAAAACGTGTCGTGCGCACTAAATTAGATTAGATAGCTATGGTTTTTTGTTATTATTAAATGTGTCGATACCTCTGTTGATGGACGGTCAGTCCCCGAGTGTATCATCCACCCAGTCATCACTGTATCGACACCGGCTAGGTATATAAATACATATTTTTGATATTGACAGTTCCAACATAATGTAATATATTTTTACACTATAGCTAGGGTTCTCCTGCCTCAGGTATATATGACCTCAGTCAAGTTTGTGTATCCTGTTTAGAACCTTTGGATTTCTTTCTCCAAAGACATTTAAGTTGCCTGGTTTTCCAGTCTTTCTACTTTGAGAGCGTACCTGATGAAGGTTATTCCAGAAACGCGTTGTGCGGACTAAATTAGATATATACGTTTTTACTATCATTGGAATGCTACCTCTGCTGATCAGCCCCCTAGGGTATCATCCATCCAGTAGTTTTTTGCGTCACTGAAATGATATACATTTGTACATGTATTAGATATATTCATTATTGAGATTTACAGTTCCTAGAAATCATGTAATTATTATTAAAACTGAGATTCTTCTCCGCCTATTTTGAATTCCTTTCTCACAAAGACATCTATTTATGTTTTGGCTTTCCATTTTTTTTTTTACTTTGAGAGTTATCCCAGAAACGCGTCGTGCATACTAATTAAGATTTCTACGTTGTTATTATAGAGACCAAGTGCAAAAGTTAAGATTTGTCGATAACATCAATATCTGGTGATCTATGGGTGCTTATTATACAGTTATTTAATGGGTGTGGATGCTATAGACCAAACTATTTGTCCTGAGGTGCTGGGAATGACCAAGTGTTCTATTGCATGAGGCCAACATGCAATAGAACACTTGGTCATTCCCAGCACCTCAGGACAAATAGTTTGGTCTATAGCATCCACACCCATTAAATAACTGTATAATAAGCACCCATAGATCACCAGATATTGATGTTATCGACA
>MJUT01040567.1:93880-107734 GCA_002080005.1 Gigantidas platifrons | reverse complement strand
TTTTTTTTTCTCGAATTTTTACATTTTTGAAGTTTTGAAATTTGTTGTCCAATGAAAAAACGGTTCAAAGGTCAGTTCAATAGTCTGTCGTGCAATAGTCTCTTGAAGACTATTGACGCGTCAATAGATCACAGGGGAGCAAAAAACGCAAAAATATCTTAAAATATGTAGTTACTTAATAAACAAGAAAAAATTTACAATTAGGTAATAAAATAAATTGTTGTATAAAATGTACATTGTATTAAATATGTTTTCCAGATGTGGGGTCATCAACGACATATGTACAAATTTCAGTATCATTGAATAGAATAAATCAGATATTACTGTGTATATTTAGCTGACAACCTACTGCTTGTCCGAGTCTCCTGTTAAAATCATACCTCACTCTTCAGCTTGCAGTTTATATTCAGCATTTTTACAACGTCACCGTCTTCTTAGTACTAAACTGTAAGTCGACTCGTCGATTCTCTAGGCAGTTTTTCGGACGAAGAGTTTGAAGATGACAAAGGGGTAATCAGAAACCGTAAATCGAAGACGAACAGACAATACAATGGTCAAAGATATAAAGAGCTTTCCATACAGACAACGAAAAATGGTATAAGCAATTAGATATTGGTTCAAAGTTGATTATTGTTTCCCTGTTATGTCTTTCGTGCGCCTTCTATACTATCTGATACTTGGATGTTGTCAGAGGTTATTGGATCACTTTAATAGAAATAATATTATACATATGACAACAGCTGTGACTCAGCTGTCGCTACAACAACCCTGCTCACCAAGTTCCATGTGAGAGCTGGCATTTAATACACTTACATGATCGCACCATTTCCCTAAGAGAGGAGGGTTCATGAAGCAAGTTTATCCCCCTCCAGTTTTTATTGAGGTTCCTGTACCAAACCATCTGTCATATCTGTATATGTGTGGCAGGGGCGTCGGTATTCTTCTGTTTCTACGATATCTACTGTTCGACAGTGTGGTATATTTTTGCTTTACATTTTATCACATACTCCATAAGGTTAGGTTTAGGTTTATGGTGTTTAACGCCACTTTCAACAATATTGCAGTTATATCGTTGCCATCAGTTTTACTGGTGAAGGAAACCGGATTACCTGGAGAAAACCACGTGACCTGTCGCAAGTCACTGACGAACCATACAGCATATAAAATGCTTCACCTGAAATTATTCACATAGAACATGCAGAATGTGACACTTGTATGAATTCGCACAGAGCACATACAATGTTCTATCTGGCATTATTCATCTAAACCGTACAGATCGCATCACCTGACATAATTTACATAGAACATGGAGAATAATTTACATGTCTCAAGTAACCAACATATTTACATTCCATCTATTTAATATTCAGAAAATTGATTTTTTTTTCTTTCTCTTGACATACATTTGTAAAATATACACATTACATTGAAAATCGTCAGTGAACTGTATACAACTTTTAAAGATGCATAAAAATTATCTTCACAGAGGTTAACGGAAGGTTTTATATTTAGAAAAAAATATATGTATTTAATAAAGCGTACCTGATTTGATCAAGTAAAGGTAATATATGATAAAATATTACCTAGTGGTTGATTCTCACTTAGATTAAGCAAATGCAATAACTACAAAACTGTAATGTTATAATAGCAATGTGTTCCGTACTCCTTTATGATCCTTTATCACACGGGTATACTTGTACACTGATTATGTCATATCAAGTAACACACCTGATTCCCTCATATCGTACATACCAATGGAGGATTTGATGTTTTATCAACAATGAGAAGACGGTCTATGCCCGATTTTTCCGTTAAAATTAACATTTCTCCTGAGGAATCGCAGCCATTGGTGATTCCTGAAATTCCAACATTAGCAGATGATTACAAAGGTGTCACGCCTGCACCGTCAGACAAACTTGTAGAACAGGAAATAATTTCGGATCGTACCTCTACTGCTACAGGTAGTGATGTGTTACTGACAAAAACTGGACAAACCAGGCGTGGGAATTGTGACTTCTACAAGAACAAGTTGTTTTATTCATATATACTTCCAGTATGTGTGATATTGGTACTTATAATATTGATTACATACGTGGTATATTCAAAATCCAGTGACGGTTCTGTTTATGAGTTAGGTTCTAAGGTAGGTATTCTTGATATGTGACAAACAAAACAGGTAATTCAGTATATATAACATGTTACAATGCAGGGGCGGATTCAAGGGGGGGCGCACCCGGCGCGCGTCCCCCCTAAGATTAGAAAAAATATGATTTTTTTGCGTAAAATCGTGATTTTTCACACGAAATGCCCCCAAAAATTTCGCGCCTCCCTCCGCTCGGCGCGATTTTTTTTAAGTGCGCCCCCTAACTTGAAATCCTGGATCCGCCCCTGCAATGAACCGCTTCGGTGTTGTAGTGGCTAGCATGACCAACTTGAGTACGGTAGATCATAGGTTAGAAAGTCTATAGCATGTTACAATGAACCGATGTTGCATTGGCTAGCATGATCAACTTTAGTACTGTAGATCATAGGTTAGAAAGTCTATAACATGTTACAATGAACAGCTTCGGTGTTGTAGTGGCTAGCATGATCAACTTGAGTACGGTAGATCATAGGTTAGAAAGTCTATAACATGTTACAATGCTTCGGTGTTGTAGTGGCTATCATGATCAATTTGAGTACTGTAGATCATAGGCTAGAAAGTCTATAACATTTTATGTGAACCGATGTTGCATTGGCTAACATGATCAGCTTGAGTACAGTAGATCATAGGTTAGAAAGTCTATAAATTTTGAATTGGTTGCTTCTCCTTTACGTAGAAAACAATAGAGATTAAGAGCAAAACTGGTCACCTATGAGGCAGAATATTGAGCGACTTATCTTATTGTGGGACACATACGTTGTTCCAGTGAGCTAGTGGAATAAAATCTACCTTAGCGCGTCAGTATTGTACAAAGACGATATCGTAGGTGGTCGTCATATGCAAGCTGTTGTAACCATAAGGACGCGGACACGTTAAATAAAAAACAAAGAAAAAAGAGATGAAATAATAAGGAATTTAAAAAAAAATAAATACTAGTATGTAAACAGAAAGTTAACAAGGGATGTGTGTCATTCCACGCCACAAGCTCCTATGGCTTAAAACCGAAAATGGGTGGTTCCCAAAGGAAGCGACATGGGTGTGAAATAGTAACGAGTTTTGACCTTATACTTAAAAATTTAATATAATTACACCTGAAATGTTTATTTGATATTGCTGTGTTGTTGATACACTATCAGTGATATTATCTGGTGTACCAATCTAAATCATAGTTCATTTGATTTCATTGTAACGTTATGAGACGACGTCTCTCTAGTGGTGGGTTACTAGTGGACGATGGTGATATTTTAAAAGAGTTGATAGATGACATTGATACTGACCATTCTTCTACAGAGGGGGATAAAATCGACGAAAAAGCCTCAACACTGAAAAGGATTGATTCTATAAAATACGATAAAGATTTCAAATTGGACATTGAACATTCTCCACCATGTGCAGTCAAACACCGACAGAGAAATAATTCTATTAGTGTAGTGAAGGATGTCTTTGGAAGACGTGGCTGTTTAGTGTTACTGGTGATAGTTATTATTTTTCTTGTCGTTTTGGCTTTGATTATTCACAAAATTTTATCCAGTGTTAGAGATCATGGAGATATTAAGATTGATCCACAGGTACATATTTAATTATTGTATTTACATCTTTGTATTTTATTTAGCAAAACAGATGATGAAGTTTAATCCCGTTATATATAAGAGAATTTAAAAAAAAAAAAAAAGACATGGTATACTTTACTATATAAATATTACAGATAAAATAAATGATTTAATTCAGGACAATATCAGTTGTAGCATATTTGTTATATAAATATACATCAGGATAGTCATATTTAGAAGATGTATTCTTTGAGAACGTCCTAAAGGATTAAATATGTTTTACGACAAAGGCCCACTGTAGTGTGCATCAGTTTATCATAGCGTAATGAAACTGTCCCGGGTCGGAATTATATTTTTTATCTCTCGGTGGCTCGAATGTCCAATCACTCGAACACATATTGACAGTCCCTTCGAGTTCGAGCCACTGAAGTTTCACTGTATTTATAGAGGTGTAAATGTAAACGATAATCCAGTGTTTTACCCCCAGTTGTTTTAAGAGGGCTCATATTTTATTTATTATCCCCGGTTGTTTTTAAGAGGGCTCATGTTTAATTTATGCTATTTGTGTTTGTTTGTGTATATGACTATATAGAGTAACACGATGGGTCTTATAAGAGTTATCTACCCTTCGCGAGCACCTGGATTCACCTCCAGGTTTTGGTGTGGTCCGTGTTGTTCATCGCTTTAGTTTTCTGTGTTGTGTTGTGTTTTGTTTTGTTTGTCTTCTTCGTGTGTCTTTTCTGCTCAATGTGTCTAGTGTCTCTGGATTGCCCAATGTGTCTAGTGTCTCTGGATTGCTCAATGTGTCTAGTGTCTCTGGATTGCTCAATGTGTCTAGTGTCTCTGGATTGCCCAATGTGTCTAGTGTCTCTGGATTGCCCATTCGTGATTTCTGTTTTCTACTACATTCATGAAATAAATGCGATATATACTATTTATTTATTTTAATTATTTATATTGATGTTTTCAGAAAAACTTGACAACAAGCTAACAAGATATTAAATGGTATGTATAATACAGATTTATTTCAATTTCATTAAAATCAGACCTATCACTCGACACTGGTATGTAGTTTGGGCTATAAAACTAGTTTAATCTCGCCTGTGACCAGTCAGGACAGTCAGCGGTCGTGTATTTGTGTGTTAGAGGTGTCGATATTATCTCCTTTTACGATTTTAATATTTGATTTTCGAAATGTTCCGACAGTGTGGTATTCTTTGTTTTTCAATTTCTCGTATTTATTTAATCTTTTTTTCTTGCAGAGTTTCGTTTTTATGCAGTTAGCAGACGGGTTTTTTTTATATCACAATAGCATGTTTATACTCCAGAACCTGCGTTGTTAGTTTCAATTTGAAATAGTTGAGAAATTTAACACTTTAAATTGTATATATTAGATAGTGTGCATATCGACATCATTTTGTTTCTGTGGAATCGAGATTAATAAAAATCATCCTTGCATGCATCAGTGCTGTTTTGTAATATCGAATTTCGGATGTAGAATTTGAATATGCAAGTCAATAAGGGATAGCCATGTGTGATATATTAAGTCAATAAAGGAAAGCCATGTGTGATATATTAAGTCAATAAGAGAAAGCCATGTGTGATATATTAAGTCAATAAGAGAAAGCCATGTGTGATATATTAAGCCAATAAGAGAAAGCCATGTGTGATATATTAAGTCAATAAGAGAAAGCCATGTGTGATATATTAAGTCAATAAGGGAAAGCCATGTGTGATATATTAAGTCAATAAGGGAAAGCCATGTGTAATATATTAAGTCAATAAGAGAAAGCCCTGTGTGATAGATATATTAAGCCAATAAGAGAAAGCCATGTGTGGTATATTAAGTCAATAAGGGAAAGCCATGTGTGATATATTAAGTCAACAAGGGAAAGCCATACAATGTGTGATATTTTAAGTCAATAAGGAAAAGCCATGTGTGGTATATTAAGTCAATAAGAGAAAGCCATGTGTGGTATATTAAGTCAATATTAAGTCAATAAGAGAAAGCCATCTGTGATATATTAAGTAAATAAGGGAAAGCCATGTGTGATATATTAAGGCAATAAGGGAAAGCCATGTGTGATCTATTAAGTCAACAGCAACAATGAAAATCAAGTGTTGTGTATGCCATAAACATAAAAAAGGCCAAACCAGGAAAATAACTGAGAAACAAATAGAATATTTTCAAAGTCAAAGAAATTATGTTCTTGAAAGTGGAATTATTTGTAATCAATGTAGACAAGTTTTTTTTATGGTAATGGAAAAATCAAAGAAAAGGCGAAAAATGATCAGTATAAATCACCACCCTCAGGTGTAACTTCTACATGTATTACACTTCTAATCGTTACTGTTGGTAAAACTACAATAATTTGTGCCGTATGCAGAACAACTGAAGGTCCGTTTGTAGCTATACCTGAAAAGGCCAGATTGTCTATATTTATTAAACAAGGTCTGTTTGTACCAGTTGGTGTCCGGTGTTGTCCATACTAAGAATATATGACTTCAGTTGTCGGCCGGTACATACATTGTATCTTGACCTGTGTCGGTTTAATATCTATAGCGTGTCGTGACGCTGTTCTCTTTTCTTAATGACGATAGCTAAACATGCCAATCTTGTTTAGAAATAGCGTAATAATTGCTGTCGTTGATAGACAATATATGAAAAATTATTTAACGAAGACAACAATAGTTGTGGCCTTACAGCTGGGGGAATACCTGTTGACAGGTAAAATTCATGACGTTTGTATCTCTTTAAATAGCATCCGATGATTTAAAAATAACACAAGAAATCGATTTTGACAAGTGAAATGAAACAGCGATAAAATGGCCCAGGCTCTTTATCTGACACAATGATCAACCTAATATAGTGAATAATATAGACACTTGTGCCCATCAGACAATGTCAACTTCTATGTGCCTGGTTGACACTTTAACCCAGTAGATAATGGTCAGATCATTGCAACTAAAATGTTTACTATGCTATTAACAATGAGACATTCACAAAGAACATGCACATTATGGATGTGAAATTTCTAAAAAATAAAAAAAAATAAAAAAAAGCCTTGATTTCTAAAATCGACATGATTCTTGATGTGACTGAATATTGTAGGAAGTAACCTCAGAACTATACAATTCCATGATGTTACCAATAGTATACGATCCCAATGCGTAGTGGAATCCTATAACTTAAACATAAATGATATCATGTTTGACAGATTTAAAGGGAAGAAATGTGTGTTTATTTCAAAAATAGATGCAACAAAATGGTTCCTATCTTTTTGAATAACAAACTGGTATAGTCCCACAGACGGTTGAAATATTACAATTTTGATTATTTTGTGGGTGTCGCCATTTTGTGCATTCAACTGTTCCGGTTTCATTGTGCCCATACTAAATAACATTCGCTAACGGCACAGATTGTAAAATAGCCAAAGATAAACAAAATTCCCAAACTACAAAGTTTTTCACAGATACAGTTTCTTGAAGAAAACCATATCAATATCTTAGATGTGTTGATAACGTTATGGAGTATGAGTGGAGTTGTACAGAAAAGGGGATAAATGGACTGTTGCCGACTCTTATCTCTCCTCTACCGAATATTCTGAATCGAAATTGGCAGGAACTAATATTGTCTGACTCCCTATTCACTAAAATTGAGAAAATGTACATTTTCTTGATTGGTTGATATTTTGCGTTGTGTTGATAATTGATGCTTGAATTACCCGGTACAGACGGTATGACGCCACTACCTTCATTAACATGGCAGCTGCCTTACCGGCGGGGAAATTATTACATTTGATTTTATTATACATAATTAATAGCTTTCTGCGATTCTTGTAACAACTTGAAACCCCTGTGTTTGTTTGATCTGGAAGGAGGAGGAGCTTGTCCATATTAACTTGCTATCTTCCAGATGTCGGTCAGACCTGTGACGTCAAACTCCCGCCAAAATGCCAAAGAAGTGCTGTTTAGGGATGGACAGTGCACAAATAATGCAAAAATAATAGCTTTATGTGTATAAACACACAAACTATGTGGTTCCTCTGATCAATTAAAGATGTAAGGTCACTTCTGAGGTGTTCCCAGTGAGATTTGAAGGTCTATTGCATATTGACAGGGGCCAGAAGTGGGATATATAGTTTTGTGGCAATTTTGCATGTTTAATTTACATGAAAATTATGAACTTAAATGAAAATTAGCACCTTTATGGGTGCCCCTAAGGACTTGAATTTGATGTTTAAGTGTTGAGAGGGATATCTTCTACAAAACCGTGTCCCAGTTTTTGGATAATTTGTTTCTTAAGAAATTTATGGTTCTTGAAAGAACAAAGGGAAAACAAGATGTTGGCATCCAACAGATGAAATTGTTTATTTAAGGATTGGAGGCATATATAAAAAATCTGAGACACGTTTTGTAGCTTGTGTATGGTTAATTAAAGGGCTGAAAACAAACTTTAAGTGGGTGTTGACATGAATGTGCTATTTTTATCCAAGCTGATACAGTGTATTTTTTGTATTTTATTAGCCATAACTTTTTTTATTATTAACTGCATATTATATAAATTAATATTCCAGAATCAAAGAAATGAATAAATATAACATAGCATCTTTCCTTTACATTGTCAAGGTTCTATATTTATAAACTATTGTCCAAGATAAAAATAGACTACACATGCTACTCACAGTGACCCGTGACCCAGATTAGCAGGTCTCAAGAATATTTTCTGTATAATGGTATATAAAAATGATAGCCACGATCAATTAATTTTAAATTACACGCAAGTGTATTCATTCATAAAATTAATCCATTGTGCGGGAATTTTCATGGTACATTTATATGACAGGTTTTTCTGTGGACTGATTTAATAATGATGAAAAATCTTATATTTTACAGAAATATTTATATTGTTTTATTTGATTTTTGTAAGTTTTTGTAAATATACAATACACGATGAAAAGATAAAGATTAATTCTAAATCATAAGAATATCATTCATGGCTTAGAGAAGGTTATTCATACATGTAGTATAGAGTAGGTCATTCACCTCACATGAGGTCAGCAAAAAATACTTATTTTAAAACTAAAACCTTATTCAAGTCACTCGGACTTTCCTTTAGCACGTTAGAGTGATGACATACGGCAACATGAGACACACACGATACAAATATTCGTTCTTATTGCTATGATTTCAAAAATAGATATATTACTGGTCAATTGCGATATATAATAAGTTAGTATTGAAGGGAATGTAACAGTGAAAAAAAAACTGGCATACGATATGGATCGTCAAAGTGAACACACTGGTAATCATTTCGAGAAAAAGAATGAAACAAAAAGTACAGAATGTGTTTTATATTTAAACTCAAACATTCAAGTAGATGATAAAGAAGATCAGACAATAGGACATAAATATTCTTTGTTACATATTTTACTTATCGTTGGATTTCTGTTTGTTATTGCGATTCTGGGAGTCATCATATTATTTAAAGTTGTACAAGCCGTGAACACGGGAGATATCATTGTACGTGAGAGCTTGCATGCTCAGAAACAACATAATAAGTTAGTATTGAAGGGAATGTAACAGTGAAAAAAAAACTGGCATACGATATGGATCGTCAAAGTNTGGGAAATTCCGAAATTCCAGCGTTTGAGGTGCCCAAAGGGTAAATTCTTGTAAACACCGGCCTCTTTCAATTAAATTTGAAAGATTTTTTGTCATTGCAACCCCGTTCACAGTTGCCCAACAGGAGTCCACAGGTCGTCCACGTGTCACAGTTTAGAATAATCCTTCAGGTAACCCTGAATATTCTTTGTTACATATATTACTTATCGTTGGATTTCTCTTTGTTATTGTGATTCTGGGAGTCATCATATTATTTAAAGTTGTACAAGCCGTGAACACGGGAGATATTATTGTACGTGAGAGCTTTCATGCTCAGAAACAACAGTATTTGACTAGTCGATAACATATTTACACATATTGATACTTAGTGACGTGATAACAGTTATCTAACTGTACATCTAGTGTACATGTATTGATTCAATAACTGTACACATATATTTGTACATGTATATGTAACTGTACGCTGGTGGATTGATGACCCCGTCGGATGTATCATCAGCATAGTACCTAATGTTCCGGCATGAATTGTTAGTTTAGTTTAAACATACTTTTATTTGCTAAATATAATAAGCTTTAGTCGCAACAAATTTATATTTTTCTCTTTAAACTGTCGAAACATAACATTTATTTAACTGTAAAATTCCCACCCCTTTTCCCTTTTTTTCTTGTTTAAATCAATGATCAACAATATTCCAGAATCAAACAAATGAATAAATATAACATAGCATCTTTCCTTTACATTGTCAAGATTCTATATTTATAAACTATTGTCCAAGATAAAACAACAATCATCTGCATCAATTTTCCCGCGAAAAATGGATAAGTCTATTTAAAGTAAGGTCTTGGCACTCTAATAAAAATAGTGTTCTATATTCCGTATAGCTTATTAGGATTAAACCATGCATAGGTTATAACATAACATTTTCAAAATATGTGCAAGAAGTGAAAAAAGTGTGTATTTTACATTAATCGATGGATTTCAGCAACTTATAACATCCTTTTTCATCCCACTGAAACACATATGGGAAATTCCGAAATTCCAGCGTTTGAGGTGCCCAAAGGGTAAATTCTTGTAAACACCGGCCTCTTTCAATTAAATTTGAAAGTTTTTTTGTCATTGCAACCCCGTTCACAGTTGCCCAACAGGAGTCCACAGGTCGTCCACGTGTCACAGTTTAGAATAATCCTTCAGGTAATCCTTCAGGACCTTACAGTACCCCGTAACTCACATTAGCACGACTCACCAATATTTTCTGAATAATGTTGTTTAACAAATAGGGATCGGATACAAGTTTTGCCAACTTATGAAGTATTCTCCCGAATACAATTATTTACAATATTTAGTAGCATGCGCAATGAAATGATATAATATGTACTTAATATGCATAGAGATAAATAAACACAGAATGATTATATACAAAAACATAGTTATATATACATAGGTAGAGACAATATATGAATTGTTTTTCATACTTCATACTGTTTTGTAAATTCACAGACATATTGTGAATAAAATGAATTTAAAACACTACGTATTTTGTTTATATTGTTGTATGTTTTGCTATCTAGGTATTCAGTAGGTTTTACGCTGTAGGTATTTTTCTATAGGTATAGTCCGTTTGACTTCTATAAAACCTACAGAAAAAAAATCTTAAAAATCCAGTTTTCAAATCAACAATTTTATTTCTAAATGTATATTAATATATGATATATACGAACTCTGACAATTAATTTCAAAATTTTTGGTCCATTATTAAAAAAGTTATCCATTTGGTCTCTATGTTAATTATATTTTCTGAAGTGTAAAAATCTGGCTGGAGTGAGTACAAATAACAGACTGTACCATGTGACATGGAACATTTAAATATTAATGGACATCAATAACAATTGACAATCGCCTTAATGGTCAGTTGATGAGTAGCCTTTTAATATTTAAATGTCCTATGTCACATGGTGTAATGAAATATACATTGAAAGCACATGTCTGTTATTTTGTTTGATGGTTGGCCTCTTACACTATTTGTACTCACTCCATGCAAATTTTTATACTTCAGAAAATATAATTAACATAGAGACCTAATGGGTAACTTTTTTAATAATGGACCAAAATTTTTGAAATTAATTGTCAGAGTTCGTATATATCATATATTAATATACATCTAGAAAATAAAATGTTGATTTGAAAACTGGATTTTTAATATTTTTTTCTGTAGATTTTATAGAAATCAAACGGACTATAACCGTAATTTGAAGGATAAACAATGCAATGGTCAAAAGAAAAAGCACAATAACACAGACAATGGTTGACATGACAAAATACTACAGTGAACACTAAAGATAGAGCAATACAAACGGGAGGGAACTTAGGTGGGCCTAAAGGGTAAGCGGTACCTTCTTCACTAGTGGCACCCGTCGTGTTACTGTCAAGTGACACGAACATAATCTGATATGAAATTTGTGTTGGACACCAGTAGGTTTTGTGTTGTAGGTTCTTTCTTACAGAAATTGTGTTGTGTGTTTGGTGTTGTATTCTTTATAGTGTAGCTACATTGTTGTAGGTGTTGTGTTGTCGGTACTGTGTCACAGGTTTTTTGTTGATATTGTGCTGCTGGCTGTGTGTGTAGGTTTTATGGCTTAGGTATTGTGGTGTATGCTTAATGGTGTACAATGTAGGTATTGTGTTCTGGGTTTTGTGGTTTATTTGTCATGTTGTACGTTTGTAGTCTACGTTTTCAGTTGTACGTTTACTGATGTGTGTTTTGTGTTGTTGATTTTGTGGTGCAGATATTGTGTTGTAGGTATTGTGCTGTAGGTATTGTGGTGTGTGTTTTGTGTTGTTGGTTTTGTGGTACAGATATTGTGTTGTAGGTATTGTGCTGTAGGTATTGTGGTGTATGTATTGTGGTGTGTGTTTTGTGTTGTTGGTTTTGTGGTACATATATTGTGTTGTAGGTATTGTCCTGTAGGTATTGTGATTTATGTATTGTGTTGTAGTTTTCTTATTGTAGGTACATTGTATTGTGGTGTATGTTTTGCGTAGGTATTTTTGTTGCATGGAGATTGTGTTCGGAGATTTGAGGTATAGGTGTTTTGTTCTAGATATTGTGTATGGGTTTTGTGTTAAACGTAAAGTGTTGCTGGTTGCGTTGTATAAATTGTGTTGTCAGTATTGCATTATATTTTGTGTTCTTTAATATTTATACTCTTAATCCGTCCGATGGTTGTGACTGTGCTACCTATGACATGTAGGTTATAGACATGTTCATCTAGCTGATTTAAATGTATTGATAGTTTTCAATTTGTATATAAATTACCACATATAGGTAAATTAGGCTCAATGATATATCCTCCATAGTAATGTGAATTACAGCATCTGGTGATATTGGTCTCTATGTAAATGAGATAACAAAACATAATTCATAATGTTTCATGCTAATTACGGAGCACGATGCGTTTCTATAATCACCTTTGTAATTATGCTTAAAGTTAAAAGATTAAGTCTAATGGTCTAAACAGGACAACCTAAAGTGGTTAAGATTACATATGAGAGAGGAGAACTTTAGTATTCCTTCCTCAAAATTAAAGAGTAATTGTTTTACAGTTTTAGCTGGTTATTAATGTACAATGTATTTTATATACAGGTCAGTGATTCACAGTACACAATCTTGTTGTGTTTACTAACTTAATTATTGTCGTAATATAGCACCATCTGTATTTACCAAGGCATGTTTAATTATTTTGTAATTTCAGCAAAATACATTGATATTAGACAGGCTTCTTCATTGGTCAGAAACTTTACGAGTACCGCTAAAATAGCGACTACATATCGTATCAGAGGACAGAAAAGAGATTGTGGATCAGGATATAGTACTAACAAATTAACATACCTAAGTTGACTAGATCTGAATGTTTGAATATTTATAACTGTGTTGTATAAATAGAGAAATTATATAGCTGTTGTTGTATTGATATCCATAATTCCTCTTTATTGGTTGCGTTAGCGTGTTCGCCTCGAGTGCGGTAGATGGTGACATCGGGCTCCGGTAGGATCAAACCAAAGAATATAAAATTACTATTTGCTGCTTCCCCACTAAGCAACCAGCTTTAAGAAATAAGAGGAAATACTGAATAGCTTGGAATCAGGATAATAGGTCCAAGTGGAGCGACTTGTCTACCCGTGAACAGTTGCTGCAGTGAGCGAACTAGAGCTATAAGAATTCAACTGAACGTGTTGGTCTAATGTAAAGTGGACATCATCGTCATTTCATTGAATCTAACTTGTTCTCTCTATAATGTAGCTAGAAGAAGAGTTTGAAGATACCAAAGAGGTAATCAAAAGCCGTAAATCTAAGATACCAAAGGTGTAATCAGAAGCCGTAAATCTAAGATACCAAAGAGGTAATCAGAAGCCGTAAATCTAAGATACCAAAGAGGTAATCAGAAGCCGTAAATCTAAGATACCAAAGGTGTAATCAGAAGCCGTAAATCTAAGATACCAAAGAGGTAATCAGAAGCCGTAAATCTAAGATACCAAAG
>MJUT01040567.1:67476-90124 GCA_002080005.1 Gigantidas platifrons | reverse complement strand
TTGGTTATTAAATATTTTGTATTGTCACTACTGTTTTATTGCCGATCCATCGTTTCTATTGCCACTTCCCAATTTTTCATTGCCATTCCCAAGTTTCTATCGCCGCTCCCCGAACTTTCATTGGCCGAAGAAGAGAAAATAAGTCTTCCGTTAATATATTGTATACATGTTGTAGAGTAATATGAAATAATGTATTAACAGTACATATATTGAAACATTTTACCGGTTTGTCACCTGTAAGGTATTTATTACAGGTACGTCATTTAACCCTCCAACCAAATACATAACATATTTTATATATGTAATGAATACAAATAAACCTGACAGAATAATAACACTGTGACTATCTATTGGTATACTGTGTACATTATTGACTTTATCTTAGGACTAAATACTTACCATCTAGAAGTTGAATAATACCTACATTATAAACAGAACTATTCATTATTGTGTGGTACCTCTTACAGGCTAGGACTCGTATCACATTTACATTATAAACAGAACTATTCATTATTGTGTGGTACCTCGTACATGCTAGGACTCGTATCACATTTACATTATAAACAGGACTTCTTATTCTCATTTTGTGTTTCCTCGTACAAGCTAGGACTATAATAACATTTACATTATAAACAGGACTTCTTATTCTCATTTTAATATGGATTATACCTTCAATACACTCCAGAGAAGAATGAGTGATATATCAAGTTATGTTGTGGGGAAGAAGGAGGGATTATCTAAGATGTCTTCCAGGAAGAAGAAGACCATCGTGGTGGTGGTAGCTGTTGTTGGTTCATGTATAGTTATCCCGTCACTGATTGACAGTTTTAGTTAGGGTGATTTATAGATCTTAGAGAGGTAAGTTCTTGTATCATTTACATATCTAGTTTAGCAACGTCACTTTTGTTAAGTGCCTGTCCCAAGCCAATAAAGTGATCGGTCATGTATGTGTTAGGGGTATCGTTACCAAGCCAATAAAGTGAGCGGTCATGTATGTGTTAGGGGTATCGTTACCAAGCCAATAAAGTGAGCGGTCGTGTATGTGTTAGGGGTATCGTTACCAAGCCAATAAAGTGAGCGGTCGTGTATGATATCGATTTTGTCTGTTTCTACAATTATTCGATTGGACTTTAGAATTGTTTCGACATTGTGGTATTTTTTTTCCAGTTTATTACAAAATCGCTAAACGTATTAAAGCACTTTAAATAAGGACCATTAAAATGAAAACAATATAGTTTTACAATTAATTATGTACAGTTGGATATCGTAGACTTTAGTATCCTATTATTTCTTACTGTAAAGTATATGAAGGCCACTCAAGTGAACCTGAAAATGTGGCCTTTATGAACAGTTGTCCTTTATATACAGGTTAAAATTATGTGCACTATTGATTAATGGAAAAAATGAAACTGCCCTCGAGAATTAAATACCTGTCCTGTCGTATATCATTTCACGTATTTTCTAGCTTGGATGCCTTGTATGTCAGATAAAGATATGTACAAAGGAGCAGAAAATCGAATCACAACTTGCTGGAAGCATTACATTCATAGGGGATAGGCGTATATAGTGGAAATTGATTCAAAGGTTAAAATTTAGGGTGCCTTTTTTTCTAACACAAACGATACAAACGACTACGCGCGTACGCGTTGAGAGCATTTTTTCTAACATACGTTTGTAAAGTTTGCACAAACTTTGACAAACTATGCAATCGCTAAATGTGCGTCTACAGTTTGTCGTTTATCGTTTGTTGCATTTGTTTCTGATCTCAACGTTGAATCAATTATAGACACGTGGAATTTTCCCGCCAAAACAAAGATGGAATCTAACAAAAGAAGAGATGAGTTTATTTACCAACAACATGTGTATACATATTATCAGGTCAAACAGGGTCAGTAAACTCTGATTAAACGATGTATTTGTTTCTACTTTTGCAGCATTTAACAAACGACACACAACGTTTGCCAAACTTTGGTTAGAAAATAATGCATCCTAATATTCAGTGTAGACACGATAAAATGACTTCATATAAGGAAATGGAAACAATTTAAGAATTTGTATTGTGTAATAGGTCTATAAAATATTTCATACTTTTGCTTATTGCATAGGTGAAGCAGTTGCAGAATAATCCAAATATGTAGCTTCCGCTGATGTCAGCCATTGTTTGACGCCATGGTTGTGGTAGAACGTAGAATGTGATCTAGTCAGAATTGCATAGTGTTGTGATTCACTAATAAATCAGATGTGTTCAAATGATGAGCGAAAGTGAGAACAAAATCATATAATCGAGAGGATTGACATGTACATCACAACTAACATGGATTCCCGTTGATATTCAAGTCTTTCAGACGAAGTTTGGAAACTTCTTGTGTTTATTGTTTGTTATTATTATTATCATTATTATTATTATTATCATTATTATTATTATTATTATTATTATTATTATTATTATCGTTGTTGTTGTTGTTGTTGAATTTATATTTTGTATTTTTACCATCTCCAATAAAATTGCAGCATGTGATTGGTTGTATATCGGCTTTAGTTAGACTTCGCATAAAGTCATTTTGGTATATAAACTAACTTTATGATCAATGTGTTTACAGTTTCCCTTTAAAGAAAAGTCTAGGGAAAGCCGAAGGAGCAAGAATGAAAACTCCAGAGACACTGGAAACATTAGGCACTACACAGAACAAAGGGAAACAAAACAAAAAACCCTATAGAAAGCCAAACAGACGACCAACACTTGGGGTAGCATATGTGCTCGCGAGGTGTAAGCAGTTCCTGTTTCTTCCGTGTTACTCAGAGAGTCAAGCCCGGTAAAAACATTGTCGGTTATAGAGAAAAGATAAATTTTACTTAAAAAGGTAAAGATCCATTGATGTTTCATAATGATCAACCAATTCGTGATTACCGTAGAATTATTAATAGTGTAGCCATGATATATTACGTATAAATTTGTTGAATATTTCTTAAGGCTAATCACTACATAAGGATATTCTTTTAATGTGATAAATCGGTTAAAACTGTCTCTGCATGAATATCCGTGTTTGGAATAGTACTGTTAAGCTAGTGCTCGTTGAGTTATAAGACAATGATTAAATACAAACTTAAGAGGGAACATTAATTTGAATTTGAATTTTATTTGTGTTTAACGCCACTTTCAACAATATTTCAGCTATATCATAGCGACCAGTTTTAATGGTGGTGGAAGCCGGAGTACCCGGAGAAAACCACCGACCATGGGCAAACAACTGGTAAACTTTATCACTTGCGGCTGCGAGTAGAGTGCACCTTTTTTTGTAATTTACAAAGCCGGGCGAGAACCCACGCCGTATTGGTGATAGGCTTGTATGAGTTGTTAGGTAATCCAACTACCTAATTCATTGAGCCACCCGGGCCCTAAGATGGAACATTATAAACCGATCAAAGCAAAGTGAATTAACAACAGAAAGAGTATAAGAAGTTACATGAACCCCCTACAAAGACCAGACAAATCGAAGAGGTGAAAAGAAATACACTGCAAAAACAAGTATATGTTTTCTCATCAGTGAGAGAGTGGTTGTTTTTTATGTGTAGGTGAGCAATGTTTCAGCTATGTTAGAGGGAGAGCAATGTTTCATCTGTGTTGTAGGGAGAGCAATGTTTCAGCTATGTTAGAGGGAGAGCAATATTTCTACTATGTTATACGGAGAGCAATGTTTCAGCTATGTTATAGGGAGAGCAATGTTTCAGCTATGATATAGGGAGAGCAATGTTTCAGCTATATTATAGGGAGAGCAATGTTTCAGCTATGTTGCAAGGAGAGCAATGTTTCAGCTATGTTATAGGGAGAGCAATGTTTCAGCTATGTTATAATGAGAGCAATGTTTCAGCTATGTTATAGGGAGAGCAATGTTTCAGCTATGTTATAGGGAGAGCAATGTTTCAGTTATGTTATAGGGAGAGCAATGTTTCAGCTATATTATAGGGAGAGCAATGTTTCATCTGTGTTATAGGGAGAGCAATGTTTCAGCTATATTATAGAGAGAGCAATGTTTCAGCTATGTTATAGGGAGAGCAATGTTTCAGCTATATTATAGAGAGAGCAATGTTTCATCTGTGTTATAGGGAGAGCAATGTTTCAGCTATATTATAGGGAGAGCAATGTTTCAGCTATATTATAGGGAGAGCAATGTTTCAGCTATGATATAGGGAGAGCAATGTTTCAGCTATATTATAGGGAGAGCAATGTTTCAGCTATGTTATAGGGAGAGCAATGTTTCAGCTGTGTTATAGAGAGAGCAATGTTTCATCTGTGTTATAGAGAGAGCAATGTTTCATCTGTGTTATAGGGAGAGCAATGTTTCAGCTATATTATAGGGAGAGCAATGTTTCAGCTGTGTTATAGGGAGAGCAATGTTTCAACTATGTTATAGGGAGAGCAAGCTACATTTCGATGAGATGATGAGATCCGCTTTGTACTAGACCAATACGCTTAGTTGACTTCTTACAATGCTAACTCACTGATGAAAACCAGCCCACGTGTAAACAAATCGCTCCAATCATTATCATGATTTCAACAAGTATGTTCTTACTCCTTTAATACAGCGTGCTTAGTGGAGAAGCAGCTAATACCAATTCTTTGGTTTGACCAGAACGTGGCTTAAATCAACAGTTTAGAGTACTCGAGGCGAACACACTAACTATTATACGACCGATGCAATTTGTTCACCAGTGGTCAGTGTTGTTCAAAACACACAAATACCAAGGATTTGATCAATCTAAATTAAATGATATATTTATTGTTCGAGTGACATTACAAACAAGCCTGACTGAACTAATTTACTGTACATAATTGATCATACACATATTTATCTAGATGTACAGGCACACATGGGCTTCTAGTTCGCCTATCCATGGTATTGCCTGTCTCGTGTGTACCACCAGTCTTGCGCATCAATAACGAGTGAGTGAAAATTGAAAAAGTGGAAACTTGTGATAACTGTCGAGTACAAATATGTTCACACCTGTATTTAAAATATATCACTCATTTAAACCAATTCTAGATTTTCATCTTCCAAACTTGTGTTTTATGACGATCTACAATAACAAATTGTCGTAATACTGGGACAACTCGATCTACAATAACAAATTGTCGTAATACCGGGGCAACTAAGACCCCATTGACAAAATGAGTCTTCACCATTGAAATAATTCCGTCTATTTTTCGGAAGTCCTTTCATAATTTGTGTTTTTCATGCCGAACTGTTGATTAAGATCTCCATCATCATAGAACATTTTCTAAATCAGGTGTATAGTATAGTCTCTTGTTTGAATATTAAAAAACAGCATCTGTAGTATCTGTCTTATAGCATATACAACATCAAGCATAATACGCTTTAAGACAGTGTTTATTCTATTAATCTTAAATATTAATTTATCAATAACCGTGACAGTATTTTTGCTTGTAGTTGTCACAACGTGTTATTGTAGAGGTCCTGTGGTAAAAGGCTATTCCAAACATCTAACAAGGTGGTCGTGATACATCATGTCAAAAACTATTATCTAAGTAAACGTTACAGAAAACATAAATGAAGAAGAATCCAGAGACACGAGACGAGACACAATACGACGACAACCAACAAAAACAAAAAAAATACAAAACAAAACAAAACAAAACAAAACACATAACACAGAAAACTTCATAGAAAGTTAAGAAGCTATTGAGATTACAATACATCGGACTACATGAAAATTGGAACACATTGCAGACTTGCAGTTACACATATTGTATATATTCACATGTGTAACTATGCATATGGATAAATGAAAAAATATAATATAAATAATAAGCAAACATCAGTTGATACGATTTGATGTATTAATATAGAAAATGATAACATATAATAAAACTATATAGTGGACAAATGGGGGGATTTTGTAAGAAGTGTTTGGAGATACCAAAGGGGTATTCAGAATCCGTAAATCGAAGGACAGGCAACACAATGGCCAAATGAAAAAGGACAAAGTACAAACAACTATCTACAAAACATTACACAAAAATCAAAAGATCGTGTATACAACGCGAACCCCACTAAAAAACGATGGTGAACTCCGGAAGGGCATGCAGTTCATGCTCCACTAGTGGCACCCGTTGCGATACTCTAGTGACAAATCCGGTGATAGGTCATGAATGAGGACCGGAGTGTAAATGCTATACAATTTATAGGATTACAGTGAGTGGCATTTGTGCTTATCATCACTTTCAGATATATTTACATCCCGTGGAGTGATAATGAACTTGTAACAGGTGAGATCCCCAGCCTTGGATGGGAGTCTGAAACCTTGGCGGCACGAACCCGTGTAATATGTGGTGTTAGAAGTCAACTTGAGACTTTAATCACACATCAATGCAAATCCTTCCTTGTGTTAATTCTCAAGATACTAATTTAATCTACTGAATATACAAATAATGGTAAAAATAATCTGTGTATCCTCGCAAATTAGTGAATTAAACAAAAAAAATCAACTTGAGATATAACTCGAATAATTCAGCGCCCTCTATCCGCTGTCGCTCCTCGAGGGCTTGAACTCGCCTCTTGTTAAAAATCCTTCAAGTGCTCTCTAAATTACGTGACCAATCAGCGAGCTTCTTTTTCTTTAGTGTGCGCAATATCACTTCCGTTAGAGTAATATATTGTTTACAAACATGGAAGTGGACGCCGCCTTGAGTTCTATCGAGACAAAATACTCGTTTAAATTTAGATTTTAGGTTTTTTAAGTCAAAAACATGAATACAATGTACATATGTCGTATCTAATCGTTCCATGACATGTTTACAAACATTGAGAAGCTCCACCTCTTTTTCCCTCGTAATTCAAGTAAATAAATACCCATAATTCACTGGGCTATCAATTCTTCCGGTTGAAGGATTTCCCAGGTGAATGCATTCAGGCGTTAATGAAGCGATCGATAGTGAGTGGAATATAACGACTGGATTATTCGGGTTACTTGAGATACTGTATCACTTTAACCTCTTCGCTTTCCCTTTAAATCTAAAGAAGAGTATATCCGACAAGACACAACCCGTCTCGGATGAAATATTTTGTTTGTCACAGGTAGAAATTCATATTTCTTACATCCTGGTTATTGACAATCACGATAATTCATGAATTTTACATTTATTTTGACACCTAGCAGTAATTGTTGATGTTTATCTAGTAAAACATGTTTATTAACATGTTTATTTACATTCAAACTTAAATGTTGGATAATGATCAATACCAAAGTGTTCCTCAGAATGACAGACCAGACCCAGGAGATGGCCATGACGGACCAGATACTGATGATGACATTCTTGATAGTACTCATGGAAATGCAGCCTGTCTTCTAGGCGACAATGATCAAGGCGATGAAGAGGTTGGAAGCAGTGTCCGTTTAACAGAGTCTAATTCTGCAAAGAAGATTCATGAAATAGTTCTTGAATATCTACGTTTACCCACACGAAGAAGGAGATGTGTGATAGGAGTTTTTATATTTGTGATACTGTGTATTTTTATATTAATAATACTTGTTATAAATAATATTAACATTAAGCAGGTCGTACATGATCCAGACGAACACTTTAAGGTTAGTATTGTATATCATTGTCTTTCTTTACATTGTTTTTTACCATGATAACATAAGCAAGAGAACAAAAAATGTTCCAAATCTCTAAAACAAGTACCGAGTGTAACAGATCGCACCCCTTAATGGCTAAATTTGTATAAAGGATATTGACATGAGGTCTCTTATTCTTTACAACTGTTTTTTTTTGTTAATTGCTCTTTAAGTGGAGATTGTATTTGTGACCACCATGATATACCTGACATATTGCTGAAAGTGGCGTTAAACACAATCCAATTACACACGGCGCATGTGCAAATTTCCCGGCATGTGTCTATGTGGCCAGTAATCTAAAATGTTTGAAGGTTATATACAGTCCGACAAAAGTTAAGCACCTCCTGACTTGTTTCAATAATCATGATATTTTCTAATAATGAACTTATTTCAAATCGGTTTGCTGTTTTCGTTACCTGTACACACATACTTACTTACCTGTGAAACAGGTTATTGATCGATTTTTATTTATGTGTATATGACAGGGTGTGTAAAGTGCCACGTGCACTTTTCAACATTTGTGTTTGCGAATGAAAGCTGATTTTTTTTTGTGTAGAGTTTTAAGTTTCATTTTCGATTGGTTTGGTATGGTGCGGCGAAAATTAACCATACCAGAAAGGTGGCAAGCTGTTGGCATGCATAACGGTGGTTTTAGCCATAGAAGGGTAACAGACCACTTCAGGGTTAAGCATTCCATCATTGTACGACTGATGCAGCGTTTTCGTCAAACGGGGAATGTTACTGACCGTCCACGTGCAGGTAGACCTAGCAAAACGACGCCGAGAGAGGACCGGTGCACTTCGTGGTAATTTATCGTTTGGAGGCCACATTAGCACACGCACTGTAATCAGACGCCTCCACCATCAGGGAATGCGAGCGCGACGACCCATAAAACGTCCACAGTTGACATTACGTCATCGCCATGCTCGATTTGACTGGTATGGGGTGGACTATTCGCACATGGAGACGGGTCCACTGGTCTGATGAAAGTCGATTTTTGTTACGCCCTACCGACGGTCGTGCAAGGGTTTGGTGCCAACGAAACACCTCATTTCAGGACAACCACATTTTGGGCACAACTGCTTTTGGGGGTGGGGGTGTAACTCTCTGGGGTTGTTTTTCCTTTGACTGTATGTTGGACTTGTACGTTCTTGATGGTAATCTGACAGGCCAAAAATATCGTGACAATGTGCTCGCTCCACGCGTAGTCCCCCATTTCGACAATCATGCGTTGGCTGACAGGCCAATGTTCATGGACGACAACGCTAGGCCACATAGAGCCCGACTTGTACAACATTTTTTACAGCAAGAGGCTGTTCAGACAATTCCATGGCCTGCGATGTCGCCAGACATGAACCCTATAGAGCATGTATGGGACTTTATTGGCCGAAAAATTAACCAACGCAATCCAAAATGTCAAAATATTGACGAATTAAGAACTGCTATCTTACAGGAGTGGCAACAGTTCCCCCCAAGAACGGCTTAGGCGTCTTGTGCGAAGCATGACGAGTTGTGTTACAGAACTTCACAATAAACGCGATGGATATACTCGTTATTGATTTTTATGCCTTACACATACGCACAATAGATGCATTTAAAAGTTTTTAAAATCTGAAGACTCTGCATTTTAATGCAATGTTAAAAACTTCCATCAAAGACAAACTGGTTTTACGTTTTTCCAGCGCCTGTTTTGTACCCCATTTTTGCCACGTCATAGTCACGTCTTTCATGATGATAAATACTTCGTAGATTGGTAATTTTAGAGCTCTTGGTGTAGTCTCTTAAGAAGTGCAAGAAAAATGGTGATATCTATTTTATTGTTTTAACAGTATTGATGTAAAAAAAATATATCGATAAAAATATAGGGTGGTGCTTAACTTTTGTCGGAGTGTATATGTCTAAACGTACTTTATTGTAGCAGATCTCTATTCAATAATCACACAATTCTTCCAATGTATTTTAGGGTAACAAGACAGCTCATTCATAGTAACTGATTATTATTTAAGATGAGGTAGGTATTCTATAGATAAACAGGATTAAAACCTTTATATGCATATTAGTAATTAGATGGTTTGCATCGTTTTATAATAACATCGCGGGCGTCACGAGTGGAGCAGAAACTACGTACCCTTCCGGGGCGCCACCCGAGTTCACATCCGGTTTTAGTAGGTATCGTGTTTCTCGAACTTTATATTTCTGTCTGCTGTTTAGTATAGCACTGTTTTGTCTTTCTTTTTTCTCTCTCTTTTTTTTTTGGGTACATTTTCATTTGGTCATTGTATTGTTTGTCTTTCGGCATCTTTAATCTGTTCTTTTTACTATGTTTGTGGCATAACCTCGGCTAGTGGACTGTATATTAGTCCACAAGGATATCATCCGTCCAGTAGTCACTATTTCTTGCACTGATATGATTAATGAGGTATGTTTATTTTATTTTAATTTGCATATCCCAAATAATGTAATTATCATTGTAAAGCTAAAGTTCATTCCCCTTAGACAGATAACCTTAATCGATTTTGATTAACCGGTTGAGCCCATGGATTATTTCAGAACCGCCTAGTGTTGTGTTCACTAATTTATTTATCTAAGCATTTGCTGGTGGACTATTAGTTCCCAAGGCTATCACCTGTCCAATATTTGCTGTTTCGTCAGGCATAATATATGTAAATATTTTTAAAATATTTAAATATTACTGACCTTCCAAGCTTTCTACTTTGATCGTAAGGTTAATGAAGGTTATTCAAGAAACGTGTCGTGTCAGACTTATTAAATTTGATATTTTAGAACGAATATACAGGAGCTAAGATGCTGTAAAATGGTAATCATTTATCTCCTTGGGATAGACATACAACAATACAACATATGTGAGTTAAGATGTTCGTAAGTGGTGTTAATATATCTGAATGAACAGACAACATATACTGGGGTAAAAAAGGTGCTGTAGAATTATTATCATATATCTAGAATGTGATAAACGCACAATATTAAATGGCTGTATAATAGTTATATTTCTTCCAGGAGATAAATACATGTAACGTACCAGAGTTAAAGTGTCTTAGAATGGCTATAAATACATGTAACGTACCAGAGTTAAAGTGTCTTAGAATGGCTATTACATATCAAATTAGGGATAAATACACCATGTGCTGTTGTGGAGTCACGTGACATTTACCAAACATATACAGAATGATCAAGCCTATCAGAATGGTGGTTTAACATGTTCAGTACATACGTCCGTATACAATCACAGAGAAGACAACCACAAAAACATGCATTTAACAAAAGAAGGGTCAATGAATGCTCGCATTTAGATTTCTAGCCGGGAATGAGTAATATATTAATGACACAGGGATATCACAATATTTCTATTCTAAAGTTGATAAACATCACATAAATGATCTTGATGAGAAATCAGATATAAAATAATACACCATTAAAATGAAACTTTTGAAATTTGATTTGAACAGTAATAACTACATGTATGTCTACAATATTCCAATCGTAACTACTCGGCCATTCTCGCTACCCTGCAAATAACCTCGTATGCAGATAGGAGAAATTCTTCTTAAATTGTTTGCCGGAATTAATTATATATAAGCCGCACAAAAATATAGTCAACGAAAATCCAATATGGAAGACTTACTAAGTAAAATCTTTAATCATGCAAAACTAATTAAAACTTTAACTTTTATCCATGAAAATAATTGAAATATAGAAAATTGTTTAAAATATAACTTTATCAAACTTTCATGTAACTGACATGTGAAAAGTAGTACGATTTATACGCCTAATGCATACGAGGTTATTTGCAGGGTAGCGAGAATGGCCGAGTAGTTACGATTGACAATATTCAACACGTTTAGTTGCCACGTGAATTACTAGTTAGTAGTCAAATTATTCACAGAAAACCCTAATTCAAGGAAAGGACTATCTAGTACTTAATTAACTGTATGATAATTATGTATTAAACATTTATATACAGGGGTGCTGGACTCCAACCTGTAAAACTACCAAAATCAAACTATCGCGTATTGAAGAGCAGCAAAACCAATCAACGACTATTTATTCTTGAGACTTACACCTTACTGTCTTATACCTTCAAAGTCATTTTCCAAATGAATCCAGTGCTTAAATGTATTTTCGAATTTCACGTTTAATGACTGTGTTGATATGTCGATGTTTCTCTCAATATAAATTTTCTTTTTTTCTTTTAAAAGTATTGACCAAAAACGAAATTAATTTCCCTTTATCAAATACGTATTAATGAAAAACAACAAATACCTCACCGTCAGAACAGTTCCAAAATCTAAAAGACTGACTGCAATACAAAGCGACGGTTTTTAAGTTTCATAGACTGAAATCGACCCTTTTATGGAAATCATGCATAAAAGTGTTTCCACATATTGAACAAAATGGCAACTCTCACATATATATTTTATTCAATAACACCCCCCCCCCTCCTCCCCCCATTACAATATTGTTTTCCTTATTGGCCTATGAATTGTTGTATGTATTTGTTTGCTCCACTGCACATATCATTTAAAATATGTCACACATAACAAATAAAAAAAATATCAGGTGAAACACCACGTGTATACACAACATATACACATTTTATAATTTAATTGCCTTTTTAAACTGTGTAATGTATGCCTGAAACATGTTCTTACTTTAAATAATTGACTGCAGATAAACAAAGGAGTCTACTAGAGGTTGTGAAACAAGGATTCCAGTGTAGTTAGACATCATGGATGATGAAGAAAAAATGCTGGATGAACAACTTGATGACAGTCGGCCATTAAATATTCCTGTCATTTCAGGTTCTTTAGAACTACAAGAGGATGATTATTCTGTAGAACCTCAAAATGTTAAAAATAAACAACAAAATACTGGTGTGATGAAATTGGATTTATATAAGAAGAAATTCTATCAAGTTAGTGCACAAACAAAGAAGATCTTATTAACAGTTTCAGCTCTGTGTATTTTCGTTGTATTATTTGTGTTGACCTTGTTATCTTTAATCAAAGTAAAATCTGCACTATCTATATAACATTACCATTGTCAATTCATCAAGTTATATACAAGTGCTATCCGGTTCGTTAATTCTTATTTGTTTTGATGGAACATTCGATGACGTATTCAGTTACTAAACACATAATATATTGATTTCACACAATTTATATATTTGTACACTTAATAGTGTGTGGTACATACGTAATGTTCAAATATAGACATAACTTTCATTTCTTGTCATATTGCAAATCATGCTATAATTTATTCTATTTTTTATAATAAAACGTACGCTCAATTTCACGTAATTCTATCGTCTTAATGGATTTGTAAACATAACATTTTTGTTGAATTGAAAAAGTCCACAGTCGCTTGAATTTCAATGATTTAAATAAAGATAAAAAAGAGCAAAAAAAATATAGTACATAATATATAGTAAATGGGTATATATATATTATATTTTTTTAAATCTTTTTTGATTTAAATCATTGAAATTCAAGCGACTGTGAAAAGACATTGATGATATAAAGGATTAATGTGCTCCTCGATGGAGAATATTATATCTTCCTGTCTATGAAGGTCGCATGTCCAGTTAAAAAGTTGGAATGATGATTATGTTTCAGCTAAAACTATGCAGACAACATCAATTGATTCCCGTTTGTTTTAAATAGGTTCTTCTTTCTGGCAACATAAATTTGTACATCTTTCAGATATATATTTATTTTAAAAAAATACCTAAACTACTGAAATCTTCCTACATATAAATGGAAAGTACACAATGGTAAAATTGAATTCATCTCTTTTTGTCGTAATTGTTCGTTTTTATATATTAACTGGCCCTCACTGTCAATTGCTAGGTGTAGCTGTACCTATGGTGTTCCTTATTTCAAGCTCAGTGGGATAGGCGTGATCAATACAATATAAACAAAATTAGGATCATTTAGTGAAAGAACATCATATATACAGCTGAACGTGACATTAAAGCATAGTGCTAATTTAGTTTCATATCGTTTATCTTGAAGTCTACTTCATAAAATAAATGAACGAAATGGCGAGAAAAGGAGCATAGTTTGGGTTAGGGTTATGGTGTTTAACGTCACTTTCAACATTTATTTCAGTTATATCGTGGGGGTAAATTTTATTGGAGGCGAAAACCGAAGATATAACCGCCATGGCGTAAGTCACCGACAAACTTTATCACATAATGTTGTATTAAGTAAACCTCGCCATGAGCGGGATTCATACTCACAACGTTAGTGCTGGTGGGCACTGATTGCATAGGTAGTTTTAAATCCAACTACCATAAGATGACGAACACGAGGGCCCACACAGTTTGGGTAACCATAGGAATACCGACTGTCAGCTGAAGTCCACCGAACATAACAATATGTCAGTTAAAACACTTCAGCATTTTGACGATACCAGTTTCAGAGAATTTTTTGATAGAATCTGTATTTTATAAGAAATTTGTCCCTTCCTAAAACAAGGTATTTGTATGTTCGTTGGTCATTCATTTTCGAGTTCACCGGGTTATTAGTGGGGTTCGTGTTACTCGATCTTTAGTTTTATGAATATGTTTTGTAGATCGTTGTTTGTCATTTTTCTTTGGGCCATTGTGTTGTCTGTTCTTCGATATACGGATTCTGATTACACCTTTGGTATCTTCACTCTTCTTGAGCTAATTAAGTCTTTTAGTTTTCAGTAGCTATAGGGAATAGTTGTGTAGACGGTAGAGAAGTGTTTCACCTTGATTATATGCACTCTAACAGAAAATTGGACAAGCAATACAATTACCAGTGATACCTACCTTTCGTGTTTGCTGTTAAACATATGGAAATCGTGTTGGACACCAGTATGAGCAAATTAAAAAAAAACAAACAAATAAAACATGAATCCCCTATAAAACTAATGGGAATAAAGACGAACCGAACATCGTCTTTACACGTAAATCACTACATGGAACTAAAAACATGAGGACATGTTATTTGACAGGAACCCCATCAATTAAATCATGTAAAAAACAGGGTTGAAATAAGTTCTTCAGAAAGAAAAAGTATATTCTGCTCCACTAGAGGCCATATTCGTTAACCAGGTCATGGTGGCAACCACTATAGTAATTGACGCTTGGTTCAGTAGCTTCTTTGTTTGCAACAACTCTCTATCAAGGAAAGCATGGTGGGAACCACAAGCTCTGGAATATGGATCAATTGAGAGATATATACTCCAAATGCAGGCCATACTGGAATGTTGATACATATAAATGGAAAGTGCACGACCATTCAGAACGCATAAGAGGATATGGTGGAGTAGCTATCCTTTGGCATCCTAACTTAACACCATACATCAGACCACTGCCAGATGGAACAAACCATATCATTGCAATATTACTTTAAGCTGAACCAAAGCCACTATGCACGATCAATGCCTATATGTCATGCAGAGAAAGGAAAAACACAGCACATCAGTACAGCAAATTATTAAACATAATACGGGAAATGGTCTCAAAATAAGTAAATCACACCCCATAGTATTGGGAGGAGACTTCAACGCATCATTACACAGAGAACCTCCTAACAACATCGACAAGATGCCAAGAGATTTCTGCGCCGAGGCTGGTCTAACTACACCATGCAACTAACCAGTTAAGCCAACTTTCTATCACCATGACAACAAAAGCTCAAAACATGCACCCCATAGATGGAAAATGGATGGATCACCAAAAAGAACCTAGTAATGCATTATACAAGGAAATGAAAGAATCCAAGAAAATACTCAGACAAAAACAACGACAATCGGCGGTAAGAATCAGATAAAACAACGACAATCGGCGGTAAGAATCAGACAAAAACAACGACAATCGGCGGTAAGAATCAGATAGAACAACGACAATCGGCGGTAAGAATCAGATAAAACAACGACAATCGGCGGTAAGAATCAGATAAAACAAAGACAATGACATCATGGAGTCTGCAGACTTTAATCAACAACTTTTCTATAAGCTCATCCGAGAACAGAGAACAACACGATCAGACGAAACCGACACCATCATCATCGACGATATGGTACTGAATGAAGATGAATGCATACTCAATGGCTGGAACATACATTTTCAACGACTGAGTATACCATATCCTGGAATAGAAAACACAGAAGACCCATCTGCCATCGAATGTACCCTCATAGAAGAAATATTGAAAGATCCAAAAAAAGAGGAAAGATATTCCAGATATTACAACTACAACAGCTGAGGAAGCAATTCAGAAGCTTGCAAAAGGGAAAGCACCTGACCACATGGGCTAGACAGCAGAAAACTTCAAGAAAGGAGGCCAGACAATTGCCAGTTACACTGCAGCCCTGTTAAATGCAGCAAAAAAAGACTACAACATTCCAGAAGTATTGAAAACTGGTTAACTTACACCTGTCCTAAAGAAAAGGATCCCAAAATTCCAGGGAACTAGAGGCATCGCAGTAACTCCAGTCCTAGGTAAAATATGAGAAAGTATACTTAAAGACCATACAGAACCAACCCTTACTAATGTACAGAATCCAATGCAACGAGGAAACAGAGAAAACATCACATATAAACGCTGCAGTTGTTACAACAGAAGGGATAAACGAAGACAAGGACAACAAAAGACGGTCTCCATAACCACATTAGATGCAGAAAAGGTATTCGACAAGTTCGTCCATAGCATCCTGTTCAGGAAACTCTACCACTACAATAGATGATGATGCATGGATTGTAATAAGGATGCTACAAACTGAGGCAACGACAAAAGTCAAACGGAAAGGAGTTTAGCACTGGCTTCCTCACACAACAGGGTATAAGACAAGGGGCTAAGCTCTCTCCTACACTGTACAAGAGCTACAACCAACTCCTATACGTTCATAGGGATAACAACATTGGAGCCAAAATTGGAACTACGTTGATCGGATGTCCTACAGTTGCAGACGATATGTCCCTGAATTCGTACCAACCAGAGGACCTACATGCATTACACATTGTACACAATGAGACCAGATAAGGGACAAGAAGGTTACCATCAACTCAACAAAAAGTGATGTTGTTATAGTCAATGGAGGAAGAAATAGGCAACCACAAACATGGACACTAAGTAAACAGGAGATTGAAAAAGTACAGTCAAACAAGCACATCGGACTAATAAGACGGATTTTTTAGATTAAATATTTTTAATCCATGCCAGTTCAACAGTGTAATGTAATGTTATAGTTTATTTTACCTTTTAAACCAAACCGTTTTAATTTTTAATTGTTTGGTTTTAATTATTTTAAGGTGTACGTCAGCTTATATTTGATGGTGACCCTTCATATAGGGTGGAGATTCAAGAACAGAACAGACGGGCTGATGGTAAAAACGACATAACTAGCAGAATCCAACGAGGCAGAAGAACCCTATACGCACTACTAGGCGCTGGTCTGCATGGTGAAAACGACTTAAATCCATAGGTGTCTTTTAAAATCTACACCAGTCCACCTTCTGCAGGCCACCCATCATCTATGGATTAGAAGCGGTAACCCTTACCAAAGGAGGTGAACAAGAACTATATATAGCTACTCTCTTTTGAAAGACGACTACTCAAGCAAATCCAAGGGCTGACAGATCGCTGCCCAACCATCGCAGTATACTCACTACTTGGAGCTATACCAATTACCACACAAACAGAGAACACCTTAACAACGTTCTACAACATTGCTGCTAATAGAGTTTGTCGAGCATGAAATTGCCAGGAGACAGCTAGCTATAAAAGACCAAAACAGCAACAGCTGGTTCACACACACAAGAAAACTCCTACAGAAGTATAGCTTACCAACTGCATACAACTTAATGGAAAGGCCACATACCGAAGGGAAATGGAAGGCAATGCTGAATAAGGCAGTCGAAGAACATCACATGACTAAATGGTATGAGGTAGAAGATAAAACATCACTAAAGTACCTCACACTGCAAAAACACCCAACCAGAAACTCACACCCGATCTGGTACACAGTACCTAACAACACACGAGCCGTCATGAAAGCTAACATCAGAGCTAAGATCATCACCGTCACATACAACTTACAAGCAAACCGTGCAAGATCTAACCAACACTCGGTCACACCTACATACTTACTATGTAAAAACGACAGTGAGGACAGAGAACACCTAATATTACACTGCACGGCTCATGCATACATTCGCAAAAAACATCTCGCCACCCCAAGACTCTTAATGGCTAGACACAATAGCAGTGATACAGTTGATGAGATAATGAGTAACACCGAAATCCTCATGCAGTGCTTAATGGATAGCTCCAAAACCAGAGTTAGTGACATTCTTGGCGATCATAGTGATACTATAGCAGATATAGAGGAGATAAGCCGCAATCTCATTTTCGATATCCATAATAATAGGGCAGTGAACATTTAAGCCCGATTGTAACTATAATTTACCGAAAACTTTACTTGGAATTTATTTTTCCACCAATACTGAATATGACATTTATTTAACCTGTTTAATTTAACAGGATGCTCCGAAGTCATCGGAAGAATCTACAAGACAACAACAACAATAGCAAATTTAAAACCATCTCTGTTGTTGTAAAATGGCCCTCAGTCAATTTCTAAGCGTAGGTGAAGGTACGAAGAACACCTAGCTGTATTAGTGTAATCTTAGGCTTTTATTCCACACTCAATGGGATCGATGCGATCAACATGATCACAAAACTTAGAATTATTTGATGAAGGCTAAGAAGAACCTCATCTATATAGGGGAACATGAAATTTAAGGATCCAGCTAGCTTACATAACGTTGTTGTCCTACTGTAATGGGAAGATATTATTTTTCGACGTTTTGCAGAACTTCTCATTGAGTGCAGTGATACCGTAGCAGTTTATAGTCCCTGTGGTTTCTGAGCATGTACATGTAATTTCAACTAATCACAAAGCATAATTGCCTCTAGTAGCCATGTTAAATTTCCAAGTTGAATAAAAGTCATATACATGTAACATGTTGAGGGTAACCCAAGTAGCACTTTAGCCATGTTAGGTTAAATTTTGATAGTGTGACATGTGTTTATCCTCACTCTTAAGCATTTTCTCACTTAACTATATCCCAACTCACAGACTTGTTGGGGATGGCAGGCTGGACATGCATTATGAAGTGACCAATGACACGACAGGCTTTAGGCAGGTGTCTGACAACCTCAATAGTTGAGGATTGTAGTCAGAAAACAGTCTGCCACCAAAGCCATATATTCTATTTGGTTCATTAGTAAGAAAAAATATTGAAAAGTTAGAGATTTCAGACCGACACTGATGACAATATATAGACTTTTGGATCAGTTCCAGTCAAAAGGAATCCTGAGCAACATTACACTTATTCTGAACCATCTACAAAACTGTCTTGCCTACATCTCGTCTTGCAAATATGAAGAAAACAACACATAATAATACAAAACTTTATTTTGATTTTGTGCTAGGAATGTGGAGAAATACTTTGGCATCACATAAAATTCTGTGCATTTAGAGTGAGACAATTACATAGATGTATTTTATATAAATAAACAACTTTGGGATCAAACATATTAATGTAGATACAATCAAAACAACACATAGTTTAGAAAGTAATATATTTAAGGTATATTATAGAAAACTCTTTAAAAAAAAAAAAAAATATTAAAAATCAGGTTTACTTTGTCATTTTCCTGTAGATATTTTATCCTATATATAAACCCATGCATATATATTGTGAAAAGTTTGGCCTTTATAAAATATTTTTCTTTAATATAAACAATAGAGACATTTTTAAAACATATTTAACACTGGATGGTAATAGGTAATTTCTTACTTTCATGTCAGAATACAAACAATATATGCCTCATAAACAGATACTACAGACACATGATTGTTTCAAAAATAAACCACCATGTACACACATTCTTGTTTGACTTTCCTCATACAGCTCCTAAGATAGTAAAACCCAACACTGAATAAGGGACTACTTTTGCAAATATATACATACTCTTAAAATGGCACATTTATCTCTTAAATAAAACATTTAATATTACATCAAAATATGGCACTGCATTTTCTTATCAAGTATGTATGATATGACAATTTATTAATATCTGATGAAGACGACAATGAAGTCATTTCTTTTTGTTGCGTAGAAGTTGAGAGATTTTGTTTGAAATTAAATTTTGAATTTAAGGAACTTGTAATTGAACTTTGAATTACAAGAGTTTGATTTATCAAGAAAATACAAGTTAACATCTCATATATATACAACTACTAGTGCAGTCCACAACATGAAAATTGAATTTACTGGTCCGAACATAATTTTACTGGTCATGGGCCGGAGGAACGACGTTCATCGTGAGGACTGTTAGTGTGCAGCCAAAGAAAAAGTATTGAGAAAAGATACAAGGAACATTTAATTTAATTAGATAGATATATACAGACCCTTACTCCAATTTAACAAGGGAATAACTTGTCTTCATAATAAGATTCCAATGTATCTACTTTGATGTAAATTATAAAGAAAACTACAAATTGAAAAAAAAAGTTTATGAAAATAATATGGATTTTGTCTGGTAACAAATGAAAAATAATTTGGATTTCATAAAAAAATATAACAATATAAAGATGGAACAAATACTTGCCAACCAATGCATAAATATTCATAAAAAAAATAAACAGATAAATAAGTTTAACAAGAGTAAACATTCTAAAAACTAAGTAAATTATGCAGTTCTTAACAAAATAAACAATTCTTCTTACAATAAATAGCACGAAGCACACATTTATCATTCTAACTACAATGGGTGAGGTGACATCACACAATGGCACTATTTCATTGGTTGATGAATAAATCAAAATGATTTAGATTACTTAATATCAATATATAGAATTTATATATTCATGTGATGTCACATCTCACATTCAAAGAGAAACATTAACATGCCTTTTCCTATTCTTGGATGATTTTAAAATAATAAATGTCTAACCTCCCCCAGATGAATTTGTTCTAAGAAAACAAAATAAAACAAATAAAATGGAATAATTTAACACAATCTACATAAAAAGACTATTTCAATATCCTATAATTCTATAATTATAATTTTTTTAAATCTATCTTTTGCAATATTTTTGTGTTATTATTAATGTTCAGATCATGTTGTTATTATTAATTAGAAGCTTCAAATAATTATTGTAGAAAAAAAAAAGTTTATTTAAATTCTAACTGAATGCCAAGACAAATTTAATTTGTGTTACTTATTTTTCACAAAGTTTGTCAAAAGTTGATTTTTTTCTGTGACTTGATATCTCAAAGTAATCACATAATTTAAACATAACGCTTAACATTTTATAAGAAATATAACTACAAAGACCTTCACATCTAAAAAAAAACAACCTTTATATGAATTATTTTGGAGGAAATATTTAAAAACTGGCATCATTTTAAAATTACTTTTGATTTTTATAAGACAGATGACAACAATAAAACATTATTTTTATAGCAGATATACCTAATGGTAATGAACATTTATAACTCTTCATGAGCTCGTCTATCTTCAGTAGGAGACTTGTCCTTCTGGGAGACAACAGATTCTGCCGTGTGGTCGAAGTGCTTAGTTCTATAGAGACGAGTCTTGTGAAGTGCCAGTAGTTCTTCTCTTATCTGAAAAAACCAAACATTTAATGTAATTTAAGAAGCAACAAAAATTAATTTGCTATGCTGTCTGTGATGGCACATATTTTGAAATTTAAACCCTGCAAGATCAGAATATCTATATAGTGTAAAATTAGAAAATTTGCATAGTTTAAAATAAAAAAAATTATATAGTGTAAAATCAGAAAATTTGCAGAATGTAAAATCAGACAATTTGCATAGAGTAAATCAGAAAATATACATAGTGTAAAATCAGAAAATTTGCAGAGTGCAAAAAAAAAAAAAAATGCATAGTATAAAATCAGAAAATTTACATGGTGTAAAATCAGAAAATTTGCATAGCATAAAATCAGAAAATTTGCATAGTGTAAAATCAAAAAAATTGCAGTGTAAAATCAGAAAATTTACATAGTGTTAAATCAGAAAATTTGCATAGTGTAAAATCAGAAAATTTTGCAGTGTGAAATAAAAAAATTTGCATAGCATAAAATCAGAAAATTTGCATAGTGTAAAATCAGAAAATTTGCTGAGTGTAAAATCAAAAAATTTGCAGTGTGAAATCAAAAAATTTGCATAGTATAAAATCAGAAAATTTGCAGAGTGTGAAATCAAACCAGAGGCTCTCAAGAGCCTGTATCGTTCACCTGGATATAAACAGATCCAATTGGTCCTATGTAAAAACTATGTCCTGCAGTGGTAGTCATCTTGGAATTTCAATCAACATAAAAAACACAAAGTTTGTAAAGGACCTTCCAATGATTGATGCACAGTTTAAGTACCGGTTCAATCAGTGCAATAGCTTCAGAGAAGAACATATTTCTGTATTTTCCGCATATGGTCCTGTGTTAATACTATGACCTGTGGTGGCAGCCATCTTGAATTTCGGATCGGCATAAAAAACCCAAACTTTTTAGAGGACCTTCAAATGATCCTTCCTGGGCAGTTTGGTTTCAATTGTCAATGTGGTTTAAGAGAAAAAGCGTTTCGAAACATTTTTTCCTATAGGGTCCAAAGTTAAACTAAGTCCTGCCGTAGCCGCCATTTTGAATTTCATATCGGAACAAAAGTTTGTAGAGGACCATCCAATGGACGTTCATGTACAGTTTGGCTTTAATTATATTCGTAGTTTCTGAGAAGAAGGCATTTGAACATTTTCCCATAGGGTCCAATGTTAATCTATGTCATGCGGTAACAGCCATCTTGGATTTCTGATCGGCATAAAAAACATAAACTTTGTAGAGGACCTTGTAACGATCATTCCTGGGCAGTTTGGTTTCAATTATCCAAGTGGTTTCAGAGAAGAAGCGTTTTGAAACATTTTTCCCATAGGGT
>MJUT01040567.1:54791-67013 GCA_002080005.1 Gigantidas platifrons | reverse complement strand
GACCATCCAATGAACATTCATGTACAGTTTGGCTTTAATCATATTTGTAGTTTCTGAGAAGAAGGCATTTGAACATTTTCCCATAGGGTCCAATGTTAATCTATGTCCTGCGGTGGCAGCCATCTTGGATTTCCGATCGGCATAAAAAACCCAAACTTTGTAGAGGACCTTCCAATGATCATTCCTTGGCAGTTTCGTTTCAATTGTCAAAGTGGTTTCAGAAAAGAAGCGTTTTGAAACATTTTTCCCATAGGGTCCAATGTTAATCTAAGTCCTGCCGTAGCCACCATTTTGAATTACATAGGGGAACAAAAAACCTACAGTTTGTAGAGGACCATCCAATGAACATTCATGTACAGTTTGGCTTTAATCATATTTGTAGTTTCTAAGAAGAAGGCATTTGAAAATTTTCCCATAGGGTCCAATGTTAATCTATATCCTGCGGTGGCGGCCATCTTGAATTTCCGATCGGCATAAAAAACAGAAAGTTTGTAGAGGACCTTCCAATGATCATTCCTGGGTAGTTTGATTTCAATTGTCAAAGTGGTTTCAGAGAAGAAGCGTTTTGAAACATTTTTCCCATAGGATCCAATGTTAAACTAAGTCCTGCCGTAGCCGCCATTTTGAATTTCATATCGGAACAAAAAACCTGAAGTTTGTAGAGGACCATCCAATGAACATTCATGTACAGTTTGGCTTTAATCATATTCGTAGTTTCTGAGAAGAAGGCATTTGAACATTTTCCCATAGGGTCCAATGTTAATCTATGTCCTGCGGTGGCGGCCATCTTGGATTTCCGATCGGCATAAAAAACAGAAACTTGGTAAAGGACATTCCAATGATCATTCATTTACAGTTTGGGTTCAGTCAGGTCATTAGTTTCAGAGAAGAAGATCTTTGAAATTTCAGCCATTCAGAGCATATTATTGGCCCTAGCAGCCATGTTGAATATCCGATTGGAACGAAAAACAGAAACTTTGTAGAGGACCATCCAAGGAACATTCCTGCTAAGTTTGGTTCCAATTGGCCAAGTAGTTTCGGAGAAGAAGCTTGAAATGTGAAAAGTTTACAGACGACAGACGACGGACGCCAAGTAATGACAATAGTTCACTTGGACCTTTGGTCCAGGTGAACTAAAAATGTACATAGTGTAAAATCAGAAAATTTGCATAGCATAAAATCAGAAACTTTACGGAGTGCTAAATCAGAAAATTTGCAGAGTGTGAAATCAAAAAATTTGCATATCTTAGTGATCTTTTGATTTTTTCCAGTGTAATGTTTACTAACCTCATCCTCCTGATAGTCCTGTTCATGCTTTGATTTTTCTGTAACAAGATCCACTTCATTTCCATCCTTATCAAACCCTGAATAATATTCAAACTATCATATCATACACAAAGATAATCAAATACATTATTTATTCTTATTATAACATATGATTCAATTTAAAACATATTTACCTCATTCCAACCAATCTGACCAAACAGTACCTTCTATTTGTCACAATACTCCATTAGACCTTGTTCCAACATCAAACTAATATCAACCCAGTCCTACTTTGTTCCAACAAATCACTCAAATAAACCCAGTTCCAGATGTATCTTAAGTTTTATTGGTAGGAAACCATCTTCTATAAGGGAACACATACTTTCTACATTCTGCACATTTTAATGTATACAGTCTGTCAAGCACTTTTTGGCTTAAAAAAATTAGGAAATCAGGAGGGTTTTTTTTTAGTTAAAGATCAGGAGATTATCAGGAATTTTTTTATATAAAAAGTGATAAAACCATACAAACAAGATTGCAACATGTAGCCATGTGTCCCCCGCCACAATAGAAAGAGGTATAATGTGAGTGTAATATTATCCATGTGATATATTTATAAAATCGAGAAAGCATCCGAGATGCAACAGCCGAGTTGCAAGTCAAAATCTTGGGGCATTTAATTTGTCTATTCACCCTGATCATAAATATACAGTCAAACCTGTCTATAGTGGTCACCTGGGGGAGATTGACAAAATGACCGCTATATACAGGTGAGCTTTATGTGAAGGGTTTTGATTTTTTGACAAAATATTGCACGTTAGTTGTAAATAAACATTTTTCATTACATCTTGATCTTATGTTTTTAATAATGTTTTACTGGTTATTTTGTTCCTGTCGTAATTTTACTCTGGTTTACATTTATTGTTGATGAAATTATCTCAATATGATATGATTTGAATAAAACATACAAATAAATAAATAAAGATATTTAATAAACAAAAGTATACTAAACTGGAAGCATTGTTTTTCAAAATCGTAAATTTCCAGTAACACGAGGTTGAACTGGGAACGTTGTTTTCAAAATCGTAAAGAATCTCGCATTTTCTTTAAAGAATGTTCATTATCTGGGTATGACCAACACCCATCTCCTCGCCCACAGTCCGACAACTTTTCCCAACATCACAATGATTTATCGCTTTCACTTTGTTGTCAAATTTCAAAGCTTTCCTATTTACGGATGTTGATGATTTTGACATGATGTACTAGATACAAAATATTTTTGGTGAGTGAATTTCTATTCTTGTCATAATGAATAAAAATCCCCAATACCACCCGGGGATAAACTGTCCTTTATGTCATTTACGATTCACAAAACAAAATGTGTTTGTTTATTTAATTAATTAAATTAGTCAATATATTTTGTAACACCTCAGGATTTTTGGTACATTTGAGAAAAATACCGATCATGTGACATTTCGAGATGATCAATGTGAAGAACATTTATTAGAGTTGATTAACAAACAAGGATGAACTGACTTGAAAACTTTTAATGTTATAATGTGTGTGGGTATATAAAACCCATATCTTACCTTTTAAACCCACCTCGTTTTTAGATATTTTAATTATTTTAACTATTAAAATTTTTAAATCGAGCTACAAATTTTAAGAGTGTAAATATATATTATATGTATATATCAAGTATGGTGGAATAGGCAAATCAATTCACTGTGGATACAGCACCGGCACACAACGCACTGTAGATAATATAGCACCATAGTTCTACATTCCAATGGTATGGTTGCCCTACAAAGGGCGTACAGAAGAAGAAGATGTAAGATGCAAGATCTTCCAAAATCACTTCCGGTATTATTTTTAAAATAAAATTGACCGTAATACATAGGGTTTTACACTGAAAATTACTTATAAATGGTGACCGCTGACCGCATTGAACAGGTGACTGCTATATCGAATTAAAATATATAGTAAAATGCAGAGGGAGAGGACGAAAGTGACCGTTATGAGCAGGTGACCATTATATAAAGGTGACCGTTACGGCAGGTTTGACTGTATATGGCTTAGGGGTGGGGATCTCAACCATGAAAAAGTTCACTTCAGGTAGGGGGTGGGGTATGACCCCCAGGGCCTGAGCTATAAGGCATTTAATTTGCCCAGTCACCTGATAATAAATATGCATGGTGGGGATCTCGGTCACAGATTCCCCAGAGGGGTGTGGCTGAGCTGGGGGGAGGGGGGAATGTTGCATCCTCAACTTCACATTGGCATCTCCACCCATACCAAATATTAAGTTCCTATCTTTTGTAGTTTCAGAGAAATGTGTAATTCTCAAAATATGTACTTTTTCTATAAAAAAACATGATTTTACAAGAATTCTTTTTTTCGAAATTTGCCCAGTTTCGAATTAAGCTAGAGATTCTTAATACAATGCTTGTGTGTAAGTTTGAAATCAATTGGTCAACAAATACAAATCTGAGAGCGCTTACAATATATCTGGACGGACGGACACCCGGCATTTCCATATCCCCCGCTCCGCTTTTTGCGGAGGCAGGGGACAAAAAGCAAAAAAATGGCCACCTTCCTCTCCTCTAAGTAAGAGCTTTCAGGTCATAATATATAAATTTAAGCATGGTGTTTTTGATTCCAGATGAAGGTCATTATCAGAATGTCAGAATGCAATTGGCAGGCTAAAAGGTCTTACTTAGGCCATTTTCCATACCTTCTTTTATTGATAAGATGCTTTACCCTAAAATAATGTCAACATATTATTATGTTATTTTTTTTGTGGGGAAAAAGTTCGAAATCAGGAGTTATCAGGAGTTTATCTAGGAAATTCATGAAAAAAATCTGGAACAGCTCAAAATCAGGAGTCGCTTGACAGACTAATATTTTCAAAATAAAAAGTGCCATAAAATATCTAAAAATAATTTTAACCAACCAATGCCTTGTTCTTCCATGTTTCTTTCTTCACGACTTTGTTGCCGTTTTCTTTTCTTCCTTTCTTTTTCTTTATCTATCATACTCAGGAAATCATAGCCTTTCTTTTTAGGTTTCCAATCTCCTTGCTCTAGCACCTCTGTAACAGTCAAACCATTTATATTTTAAGTGTTTTGATTTTATGAAAATAACACTTTATTCAATCCGGTGAACATTGACTGGTTTGGTTTGGTTTTACGGTGTTTAACCCCATTTTCAACAATATTTCAATTATATCGTGACGGTCAGTTTTATTGGTAGAAAACAGAGTGCCTTGAGAAAACCACCGTCCTGTCGCAAGTCATAAAATCAAGAAAATTTACAGTGTAAAATCGGAAAATTTGCACTTGCCATGAACAGTAATTCAAACTCAAAACGTTAGGAGTAATAGGCACTGATTGCACAGGTAGTTATAAATCCAACTGCCATACGATCACAACCACGACGGCCTCTAATATGAAACAAAGCCAATTTCAATACAGGTAGTTGATTCATCCAATGTGTTTCATATTTCTGAATTGTAATTCGGTGAAGTGACATCTATATTATTTAAAGTATACTAACTTGATGGTGTAGTTTTCCCTTTAATTATGTCAGACAACCATTGGGAAACTGTTTTTTCAAGGGGGTACTCATCTTTGTTGTTAAATACAGTTCCCTGAAGAAGAAAAAAAAAGTAGTGAAAAACAAAACTTTAATTTGTATATTATAATAATGATGCTTCAGTTAAAATAGATTACATTTTTAATTCTGCTTCAAAAGATTTATTTCAGTTATAAAAAAACTCAATCCAACTGTTACAGTGTAACTATTAACCAAACGTGTGAATCAAATTGAGGTCACAATTTCGAAAGATTCTTAACTCTATAATGGTCACAATAATAGACCACAAGATCTTATGTTTTCTTAGCTAGATGTAAATAGGGTGATCCTCTATATGTGTACCTATGTAATCAGTGTACATGAGTGAGAATCTAACTTGAACAGTACATCATCACTAAACTTTGCAAGTTAGATTCTCACACATGGCAATGTGTACTTGAAACAAATTTATGTGATAGACTTGTCATTTACTTGTAGCTAGTTAGTGGCTTTCCCAGAGTATTCCAGCTTCCTCCATAGATACAACTGGAAGCCACAATACAACTGAAATATTGTTGAATGTGGCATTAAACACCCTTAATCATGTTTCCCTCCTAAATTGTACTGTTAATTTATGTACAGAAGATTAAATTAGTGGTCAAAGGGACATAACTCTATAAATAATTTTCTTTTACGCATTAGTCATTGAAGGGGGCACATTAGTAAACCAGCCAATCCGCATTGAGACAGTCCTCGAAAATAGTACAAAATAGAACACGAGGAACTTTGAAAAAAATTTTCAGTTGTTTCTTGATTATGATATTTTTTACAGTTAATCGTATCATATTTTGTGAGGTTTGAACTGCCAAAAATTACACCATTTGTTGAAATATAACCACATATAAAAACATGGATGTCAAATTACTACACCCTGTGTGGAAGGATTTCCTGGATACTGTAAATACTGTCGTTTTGACCGGATATTGAAAACAGCTGATTATTTTCTTATTTGACATACAATGTTTCTATCAAAGTGGATCAGAATGTGGACCTTGGACCAAAATAATAGGAAATAGTTGTCTTGTTATCCAGAAAATTCATTTGGATTTTTTATGATTTTTTTATTTACTATGTAAGTCAATGGTGGAATATATACTGGTGTGCCCTCTGAAGGAATTATAAAAAACATTTTACTTTAAAGTCTATTATCTAAACATTTTATCAAGAAATTTGAATTTATTTTGAAATTGTTTTCAGCCAATCATGACAGAAGTGATTATTTTATATTATTTTATATTTTAATATTTTATTTATTCATGACAAAATAGCATAATCATACAAGTTTAAAATTCCCTTATAAGCATGATCATATTGTTCATTCAGAAGATAGTTCAGCTGTTGTTGATAATACCCCCTTCAAAATTATGTGGTCCAAAAGGTGGCACTTCAACGAGTGAGGTTTAGGTTGGTTTATGGTGTTTAACGCCACTTTTATAAATATTTCAGTAATATTGTGGTGATCAGTTTTATTGGTGGAGGAAACCGAAGTACCAGGAAATATCCACCTACCTGTCGCAAGTCACTAACAAACTTTATCACATAATGTGCATCGAGCACACCTAGCCTGTGCTAGATTCGAACTCACAAGTGGTGATACTACCATACAATCACAGCCACAATGGCCCCTTAGGAGTGAGTACTGTATCAGTATAACTTTATTATGATCACAAACTTACATTTCTAAGATTAACATATGATATAGCTGGCACCCTACTGTTAAGATCATATTCACTAAGAACTCGTCTTCCCATCGATCCAGGTTCTGCCCTACAACAAAGATACACACCAGTGTCATAAAAACTAGCAATATCACAATTCATCATACATATATGGCTTATAAAACTAGCAATATCACAATTCATCATATCACATATAAAACTAGCAATATCACAATTCAGCATATATATATGGCTTATAAAACTAGCAATATCACAATTCATCATATATATATGGCATATAAAACTAGCAATATCACAATTCATCATATATATGATAGACTCAGATCGACGTCCACTAATCAAATCGGCGTCCACTGACATCATTATCTCAAATCACGGTCCAATTTTTTTAATATTCTCAAATCGGCATCCTTTCCAAACTCGCATATCTACAATAGGTCCGTTTGTACGATCAAAGTTTGCCGTCAAAAATAATTGTAATGACAGTTTTGTTTTGCGTGTTTTTTTTATCTGTTTCTTAAAGTNAGCAATATCACAATTCATCATATATATATGGCATATAAAACTAGCAATATCACAATTCATCATATATATGATAGACTCAGATCGACGTCCAGACTCAAGTAGACGTCCACTGACATCATTATCTCAAATCACGGTCCAATTTTTTTTAATATTCTCAAATCGGCATCCTTTCCAAACTTGCATATCTACAATAGGTCCGTTTGTACGATCAAAGTTTGCCGTCAAAAATAATTGTAATGACAGTTTTGTTTTGCGTGTTTTTTTTATCTGTTTCTTAAAGTTGTTGTTTTGTTTTGTGTTTTTAAAGCATTTTCCCATTCATTAATATTATTTAGGGTTAAAGTTAGGTTTAGGGTTAGGATTAGGGTTGAGTTAGGATTAAGGTTAGGGTTAGGTTTAGGGTTAGGAATATGGTTAGGTTTAGGTTTAGGATTAGGGTTAGGTTTAAGGTTAGGGCTAAGGTTAGGGTTAGGGTTAGGGTTAAAGTTAGGTTTAGGGTTAAGCTTAGGGTTAGGGTTATGTTTAGGGTTAGGGTTTGGGTTAGGTTTCGGGCTAGGGCTAAGGTTAAGGTTAAGTTAGGATTAGGGTCCGCTAAAGTAGAATGTACAATGTACTCTGAATCTGGTTGTCCCTTCTCCATCATTGTTTCAAAACCATGTCCTAACGTGTGTGACATATTTTTGAGTGTACATCAGTGACGTCACATTGAACGTCGATTTGAGAATTGGACGTCGATTTGAGGATTGGGCGTCGATTTGAGTCCGGACGTCGATCTGAGTCTTACATATATATATATGGCATATAAAACTAGCAATATCACAATTCATCATATGGCATATAAAACTAGGAATATCACAATTCATCATATACATATGGCATATAAAACTAGCAATATCACAATTCATCATATACATATGGCATATAAAACTAGCAATATCACAATTCATCATATATATATATATGGCATATAAAACTAGCAATATCACAATTCATCATATACATATGGCATATAAAACTGATCGCAGTAAAATAAAAGATGACTACCTGACCTGCCAAAATAGGACTGAACAATCCATATATAAATAAAGGCCCGGGTGGCTCATTGAGTTGGATTACCTAACAACTCATACAAGCCTATCACCAATATGGCGTGGGTTCGCGCCCGGCTTTGTAAATTACAAAAAAGGGTGCACTCGACTCGCAGTCGCAAGTGATAAAGTTTACCAGTTGCTTGTCCATGGTTGGCGATTCTCTCCGGCTTCTTCCACCACTAAAACTGGTCACCATGATATAGCTGAAATATTGCTGAAAGTCGCGTTAAACACAATAAATCAAATCAAATCAAATCCATATATAAATATCATTAGCTATAGCTGTTGAAACATTTACAATAATTGTTCTTCCTAACACACAATAGCATTTTGTTTCAGAAATCTTAAAGCAACACGATCACAATTGTCATTGGTAGTTCATTTTATCACCAACTAACTTAGGACTGTTGTGGTCGTGATCGTATGGTAGTTGGATTTACAACTACCTATGCAATCAGTGCCTATCACCACTAATGTTGCGAGTTCGACTCCCGCTGTCGAGGTGTATTTGATACAACATTATGTGATAAAGTTTGTCAATGGCTTGCGGCAGGTCAATGGCTTGCGGCAGGTCAGTGATTTTCTCCTGTATCCTCCACCAATAAAAATAAACGTCACGATATAACTGAAATATTGTTGAAAGTGGCATTAAACACCATAACCCTAACTCTAGCACAACTTACTTCATCCAGACAAACTGTATCTGAGGAAACTTAGCTGACAAAACAACATCTTCTATGACTTTCTTGATTCTAGCAGACTCTTGATAACTGTCTAAGAATGATATCACGAATGGCTTCCCTTGTTTGAACAGTTTAGGAAACCATTCCACTGTTAACTCAGGCTGAAAAAAAATCATAATCTCTTCAGACACAAACAATACAGGAGGTTTAAGTCCTCTGATCACATGTCACTCACCACATGGTTATGTTAGTTTATCATTCTAGTTACCTTAGTATCAGATATTTTAAGAAGTCAAAGACTTAATTATTTGAAGAAAGTAATACTCAATTTCAAAGTTTGTCTTTTTTTACAGAAAAGATAATAATTTTATTGCACTAAATTTGCTGTAAACAATTTACTAGATATACAGCTTTTAGCTAGTATCCCTTGTTGTTAATTACTAAATAGCGAGGGATCAACTATTCTACAAAGCTAAGTATCTATAATAAATAATGTTAGTACTATTTTTCAGATCATATACATAATATATAGAATATGCATAAAATAAACATATTATAGCTGTCTTGTGATTTATCGTGCTTTTTACTAAGACACTGTCCAGATTTTTTTTTACGCTTTCAACCCGATGCCAAGCGAAAGGCTAATTGTTCATATTCTGAGATTACATGAATAATTGCCCTGTTGAATTTTTCTTATTTTGATGACAGTTCGCTCTAATTTCCATTATTTGAATATGATATCTATGATTGGATGGACTACACCTGCCAGCTTTAATACGTTTTATATGTGACATGTAAGTATTGAGGTTAACAACAATGATGATAAAGTTTATCTTTTTCTGCAGCTACAAGCATTTTTTATTACTATTCCCCCTACAGTATCATTCTTCATCAAACAATTCTATAAGTGTAAAATAAACAGTTCTTACTATTGAATATGATTTCTTATCATGTAGGGTATGCTGATTTCAAATACAATTTTTTCTCGTCTTACCATTGAGGGTATGCTGGCTTTAAGTACAAATTCCTTCACGTTATTCACCTCCATTTCACCATTATAAACTACATATGGCTTCAGAATATCAGATCTTCTTAAAATCACTACAGATGGACTGTGGAATTTAAAGTCTGGTCTGAAAGATAAAGATATTATCACATTAAAAACAAACAACTGTATATACTTTAATTAATTTGAGGTATAGACAACTAGAACTGTGAGTGACCTCACTGAGTGATACCCCCCGCTTGCAGTTTAGTAGGAGTTGCGCTTACAAGGTACATGCCCCCCCTCCCTTTTCGTGAAAGTATAAGTTGAATTATCTCCCCTTTTAAATTTTGGACAGCAACCATATTCCTTCATGCACATCTGCAGGTAGTGTACTACAAGTGTGTAAAGTTTCATAAAAATCCAATAAGCTTACAAGGTACATGGATGGACGGACGGACAGGGTGATTCCTATATACCCCCCAAACTTTGTTTGCGGGGGGTATAAAAATAGAAATTTATGTGTTATAATATGTCCCCAGGGAATAAGCTTTTCAAGTTCTAACCTACAGGCATGATAAAAGTCCTGGGACAAAAAAAAATGTGCAGTCTTATTTGAATTTTGCAGAATAAANCAGGTAGTGTACTACAAGTGTGTAAAGTTTCATAAAAATCCAATAAGCCATTTAGGAGGAGTTGCGCTTACAAGGTACATGGACGGACGGACAGGGTGATTCCTATATACCCCCCACAAACTTTGTTTGCAGGGGGTATAAAAATAGAAATTTATGTGTTATAATATGTCCCCAGGGAATAAGCTTTTCAAGTTCTAACCTACAGGCATGATAAAAGTCCTCGGACAAAAAAAAAATGTGCAATCTTATTTGAATTTTGCAGAATAAAAAATGGTCATATTATCTTTACATGTTTGTACTTCTTTATGCAAACATGCAGGGTTGGTATAAATCAGCTTTAAGAAAATTACAGAAGAATCTGGAATATATGTTAAACTACTGAATTCATTTTGACTTATAACGAAGGCAATGCAAAGCGTGGCGTATTCCCTCGCCTAAAAATTTGACCTTTGACCTTGAAAATTAATAGGGTTTCAGATTCTCTTAAGGACTAAGTATGTACCAAGTTTGGTCAAAATCCATTGAAGGGTGTTGATTCTAGAGTGTTCACAAGGATGCTACAGAGTAAAAATTAGACCCTGTGAACTTGACCTTTGACCTTGACAATCAATAGGATTCCAGACTCACCTAAGGACTAAGTATGTACCATGATTGGTCAAAATCCATTGAAGGATGTTGATTTTAGAGTGTTCACAAGGATGTTATAAGGTAAAAATATTAACCTGGTGACCTTGACCTTTGACCTTGAAAATCAATAGGGTTCCAGACTCTCTTAAGGACTAAGTATGTACCAAGTGTGGTCAAAATCCATTGAAAGAATGTTGATTCTAGAGTGTTCACAAGGATGTTATGCGGTAACCAATTTGACCTGGTGACCTTGAAAATCAACAGGGTTCCAGATTCTCTTAAGGACTAAGTATGTACCAAGTTTGGTCAAAATCCATTCAAGGATGTTGATTTTAGAGTGTTCACAAGGATTCTACGGAAAGACGGACGAACAGTATTTTTGAGATTTCGGAAAAGAACATTTAAATGTGAGTGTATAATGTACTACGGACAGATGATGGACACCATGTGATGGGAAAATCATACACAACCTTTTGGCCAGGTATGAACAAAAAATTATGTGCATCAGTTTTTCATTGTACACTACTTTGATAGCAGATATAAAGTGAGATTTGAAACTAACTTTAAACTAGATAGGGTAAAATAACTGTAAAAAATAATCTTTGGCTTTCCAAGCATTACAAGAAAAATTGAAAGACATGTATAATACAGAAACAAGAGCACCGCCAGTGGGTGCTGGACGCTCGACTTTTTCGTATCTGATATTAAACTTCAAGCAATTTACGTAATTATTGAGAAATTGCATTTTTTGAAGAAATTCTAAGTCAAAAAGGGGGAATAACTCGAATAAAATGCTGGATGGAGTTGTCTTCTCTTGTCAACAGATTGGGGTCAACACTTTCTACAAGTGTATTGCGTTTCAAGTTAATAGCTTTGATAGTTATTGAGAAATTTTAATTATACTAAAAAAATATCCCTAATTTCTATGTACTATGTCGAAACAAGGGCAGATAACTCTGGATATACAAATCACAGGGTCACCTGCCTTATTGTAATGGGTTCCCCATTTGATAGTGAACAGGCATGTCGAGTTTCATTTTAATGCCTATCATAATTATTGAGAAATTGTATTTTTTGAAGAAATTCTAAGTCAAAAAG
>MJUT01040567.1:21431-35172 GCA_002080005.1 Gigantidas platifrons | reverse complement strand
CTTCCCCATCCACACACTTCTTACACTTCCCTTCCCCATCCACACACTTCTTACACTTCCCTTCCCCATCCACACACTTCTTACACTTCCCTTCCCCATCCACACACTTCTTACACTTCCCTTCCCCATCCCCACACTTCTTACACTTCCCTTCCCCATCCCCAATCATTTCAACAAAATTATTATCTGTAATTTCAAATTAATGCTGAAGAAAGCATGGACTACGATGCTCACCTGAGAAATATAACAAATTATGTACAAACTGTTCAACCCTATTACATTCCTGTGAATTTGGCTTTTTAATTTAAACTAATTATAATCTTTACAAATTAAAGATTTTTTTACTTCAGTGCTATATATTGACATCTTTATCTACACATAAATAAAAACGTTGGTCCCTATCTGAAAGTGCCTAGACAAATTAGTCACTATAGTCTCCTAAATTTGAATTAGATCCAAACAGTTTTAACACTTTTCAATAAAACTAGCTCAAGTCTGTCACATTTCATTGTAGTGCCTGTTATTATTATTAAGCCAGAAAAGTGAGCGGTCATGTATTTGTATGTTAGGGGTTTCGATTTTTCCCCTTCTACATTTTTCATTGGATATTGGAACCGTTCAAAACGTGCGGTATTTTTTGTTTTTTTATTTTATTTCAGGACCCCTTAAACTCAATGACTTTCCAAGCAGCATTTCTCGTAAAGTAAAAAATGTTTTAACCAGGTCAGCTAACTTGGATTTCAAATTGTTCTGAATATGCTTAAGATCTGGTGTTAGATAAAACTTAATATAAAATACAAATACACATATACAATGACCCTGTATGACTTGCAAAACTTCTATATTATTGTGACCAGGTACCTCAACAGTGCATTTAATAACACACTGATATACAAATGATATTGAATAAATACATTTGTATTGTAATATATGAAGTGCTTTCTTTATCCTTGGTGTCAAAATTGTGTCCTTCCAATTTCCAAACGTGTTTTATATTGTAAATAATTGCAGTTATTTATGGGAGAATAACTTCCCTCCATTTGTCGTACTATCACCACTAGTAAAAGTTATATGTCATTTTATTTAGTAATTATGATCAAAATACAGTTCATATGAACTTGATTAATTGATTGTAGTTTAACATACAGTGACAAATATTTCATGCATATTCAGGACTTTAATCAGATGAACAATAGGGAAGCAGTATCATGAAATTGAGTGGGTGAGTGATTGTTGTTCAACTCCAATTCAGCAATTTTTCAGCTATATCATAGCGGGAACAAGTTAATTTTCAATAAGATGATGATGAGGTCTGCTTTGTACTAGACTAACATGCCGAGTTGAATTTTCATAGTGCTAGCTCACCGAAACAACAGTCTGTAGGTACACACATTGCTCCACTCAGACACGTGATTCTGATTCCGAGTCAACCAGTATTTTCTCTTTCTGCTGAATGCTCCGTGCTTAGTGGAGAATCAACAAATACCAATTCTATAGTCTTTGGCTTATCTCGACCAGAGCTCGAACGCACGATCTACCACACTCGAGGCGAGCATGCTAACCATTGCATCACTGATGCAGTTTCATGCACTTGAATAAGTTGTTTCCTTGTATAACTTGAAGTAAAAACTTGGTCTGTTATTAGTCTCTTTCAGCTCAGTTAATCCTGAATAACTCATAGGTATGGATATCACAAAGTAAAAACAGAGGCCCCTCTGACTTTGACATACTGTATATTATATCATTCTAATCAATTTTAAGCAATATATATATGCCATTAAATACCTTAATAAAATGCAAAAAAAAAAAAAATAGCACAGTCAGAGAGAGTAATAAGAAAACAGCTGAAGTACAAGAAAAGGGGAGGGGAATATTATTTCATTTTAGCATACTTCCTTCTCAAGGCATATACTTACTAGATACCCCATGAATGAAGTAAAATTTTCAGTACTGTACATGCTAAAAATGGAAATGAAAAATAAAATGTCATAGTGAGAAAAGAGTCATAGGAAAATAGTAAGTACAAGAAAGTGATGGTGAAGATTATTTCATTTCAATATGCTTCCCTCTCAAGGCATATATACTTGCCAGATGCCCCATGCACGAAGAGAAAAAAATAAGTACTTTACATGACTATTTAAAGCAATAATACACAAAATTATTCAGAGAAAATTTGATACCAATATAAGGAAATATTATACTTTACGTTTTTATTTTCCCTATTTGTCTTTGTTAGCGCAGCCGGTCAATATCACGTTTTATTATACCTCATATATCAATTACCATAAATAGATTAATTTGATTGGACAATGGGTAAAAATCAGAACACGTGATCACATAGGACAAAAATCATATTCCGTGAAATAAATATAATATTCCACCACTTCGGAAGCCTCGCGGGTTTTCCCCGCCAGAGTTATCGTTCTTTGACAGGAAGACGTCAGAGGCACTCGGAACGCATCATTTGCAGGCAACCGTTACAATGTGGTTTTTAAATATCTGAGACAACGTTCCAATGGACTTAGAATATGCTTGCCAGCAGTATTTTACATATATGTGTTTTCTTGGTTTTATTCGGTATAATAAAACATTTATAGCATGCGGGTACAGGAAATATGAAAATTTATTCACCCACGAGTATCATATTCCCCTCGGGCGATGCCCTCGGGGAATATGATACTCTTGGGTGAATAAATTTTCATATTTCCCTCACCAGCATGCAATAAATGTATAATATGGACCGGCAGTGGACTGCCTTGTTTTCGAGTCTTTATTTCGGGAGATAATTGGGCTTGTTTTTGGACGCGAAGTACAATGTATAATATAACAAATAGTTCACGGCACTTTGGGCCATATGGCAGTTTATGTACCGGTCTGTCACCCACAAAATACTATATGGACCTCAACTTCGCTTCGATCCATATAATATTTTGTGGGTGACATCCCGGTCCATAAACTGCCATATGGCCCTCAGTGCCGTGATCTATTTGTTAAATAATGCACCATTATGAATTATTAGCAGACGACATGTAAATAGTGAAGTTTATATATATATTTAATATTTTTGGTAATTGTGTTGCTGTAACCACAATAGTGCAATATGAAAAATAGATAAATAAAACAAAACAAGCAAGGTTTTTTGAAGAAGAGGCCATGCACTCCTCACCTTCGTTAAACTCTGTTCAAATTAAATCAGACAGTAATTTTTATGGTGTTATAACAGAACATAGAAAATAAAAGTGTTTTTTTTTTCCCCAACTTATATATACAATAGTTAAAATTAAAACAGTACAAATATTAAATTCAATTTTCTTAAAAAAAGACAAAAACAAAGTATTTAAAAATTTACAATGCAATGATATTGCTTAGGAGGCAGAAAATCATTTTAATAATGGATTATATATATTTTGTGCCAGAATAAAAAGAGTTTCATTTGTCATAAAATAATACCCATGTTAAATTTTAATTAGTTTTCTTCACAGACTAATACATGAATTAAGATTTAAACAAACTACCGACATTCTACAGCCAAAAACAACAATCATTTTCTTATCATCAGTAACTAAGATGTCAGTACATGTGTAGCGAATGGCAAACAAAGGACAGAAATATAACATTAAAATGTCAATTCTCCATATTTCTAAACCTTGTGAAAAAATAACAAAATAAAATTGATATCATGTGACAATAAAGCTATATTTTACATTGATGAAGGTAGAACTTAAAATTAAACAATAAACCTATATCTTACATTGATGAAAGAAGAACTTAAAATTAGCTGTATTTATTAATTAAGTATTAAATACCTTCCTCCATTTCTGACTCGTCAAACTGTTCCTCTTCATCCAGATATTCTTCATCACCACCGTGTGGCACACCATCATCTGGATGTACGTCATCTTCATCTCGTGTTTCATCAGACGTGCCATCTTCTGTCACGTGGTCGTGAGGTATTTTGTTGAGTTTGTCTATAATGAAGGTGTGTATCTTTTGCATATCCCACTCCTTTATCTCCATGAATTTTGGATTTTCCTACATAAAAACAAATTGTATAATAAATGTACAGATGTATAGAACTATCTATATTCTGATATACATATACAGAACCTCTACCTGCCTTCAGGTGAATAACAATATTTGAAATACATGTAGTTAAATTTTGTATTATAAGGAACATTTTACATTTCAATGTAAGAAATTGTAAAAAAAAATATGACATGAAATCGAATGCGACTTGTTTTTATTACATAATGTTTATTGATTAAATGGTTAAAAAGTTGACCATTATGAAAAATATACAAGTATTAAAGACATCTCTGTATTTTTTTTCTCACATATGCAATACGTCTGTATGTTAAATAAGTTGTAAACAAAAAGAACTTAAAATTGTACTAAAGTGAGCTGTCTAATAATGACAATAAATTTCACAAAAATTCAAAATACAAGTCATATTCCAGTAATGAAAATATTACATACCATTTGTTTATTATGATAGGCCACAGCTGGATAGCTACCACTGAAATGTAATTGTTCTACGTCCCCTGGTTTAAATTCATCTCTGAAATGGTAAACAATTTGGAGTCTATGATCTGTTTTAATAATACAAAAACTCAGTTCAAAATATTTACAACGATTATCAAAACTTCACTTGCTTATTTTGATATATCTATGCTGGTATACATTTTTGATTGGCTCTTCTTAAATAGAGAAGTATCCAATCAAATACATTGTTCACCAACCCAAGAACCTACAGCTATGTTTGTCAGAGGTTATATATATAGTGCAAACAGTATTTTCTCCCATTATTACGACATTTTAACCCCGCTGAACCAGTGGTGAAAAAATCTGTAATCCTCTAGAGGATTAAAATGTCTCGTGCCTTTTCCCACATTTGACTCGCTTGACTTGTTTGACGGCTTTTGAAATAAAGTTCGTGTTAAATAATGGGAGAAACAAATTCTCCTTAAGTTGCCCATGTGGGTTACGATATTTCTCCACTCTCGAGAGTTAAATTAAAAATTTTAACCACTCGCCAAACGGTTTGTGGTTAATATTTTTAATTTAACTCTCTTGAGTGGAGAAATATCGTAACCCACGGCCAACTGAAAGAGAATCTATATTTCTCCCATTATGACATCGTTTTAACCCCGCTGAACCAGTGGTGGAAAAATCTGCAATCCTCTAGAGGACTAAAATGTCTCGTGCCTTTCCTCGCATTTGACTCGCTTGACGGATTTTGAAATAAAGTTGGTGTTAAATAATGGGAGAAACAAATTCTCCTTCAGTTGCCCATGTGGGTTACGATATTTCTCCACTCTCGAGAGTTAAATTAAAAATGTTAACCACTGACTGACGGCTTGTGGTTAAAATTTTTAATTTAACTCTCTTCAGTGGAGAAATATCGTAACTCACGGGCAACTGAAGGAGAATCTATATTTATTTCATAATTATACAATACAAAACGGGATTATAAATAAAAAGCAAGTGGCACTTTTATAAATTATTCTCCTCAGAGGCCAGAGGTTTATGGATACTCAAAAACATTGAAACTCTGACTAGTGAGGATAAGAGCTTGAAGTCTGCAACAACAGTAGTGTCCATGCCTCAGCATTGCTGGACAGTACATTAAGTTATATTTAAGAAATAATTCTTGGAAGACATGGTTTGTTGGAGATTTAACACTCCAAAGAATAATTAGATTCTATATATTGTATTACGGGTTTTTTTCGCGTCAGGATTTTTTCACGATATTCAGTCAAAATCAGCAGGTTAATTTTTCGCTGATTGACAAAATCCTCGCTAAAAATAAACCTTTTTCAAAAGGATTATTAACTATATACATAGATCATTATAACAACAATTTGAAGAATATTTGTTTCTTTTGGTATTATATACCCATAAAAACTCAGGTTAATCAGAATTTCAGAATGAGTACATTTCTTTTGTTTTCGGTATTTAGATGAACCTTGAGACCACGTCGTTTGATATTATTCGATCCCAGCAACTATAAAAATTTAAAAAAAATTAAAATAACACTCTCAATAATAATAATTCATGTAATAACAATTTTAAATGTTGTTTTAATCAACTTTATTGCGATTGTAAACATTTGATTGTTTTAATTATTGTCGAGTGTAGGCTCGGCTTAGTAAATTAGTGACACGGTTCTCGGGTTCAATAATTGTTCTTTATCAATCGTAATTAATGTTTAATAATCAAGCCATAGCTGAATTTAATGACTAATTAACACAAATTATATCAAGTTTATCCCTCTACCTGTAATTGTTTAGAAAACAATTATCTGTTGGTAATCTGACATTTATCACACCTTGCAGTAAGCACATTCAACCGTAACATACATCTGTCAATTAAATTGCCATGTTATATCCTTAATATTTTCGGGGAATTTTCCGCTGAGTTTAAATTCGACGTTTTTTAACGGCCGCAAACATATAGTGAAAATTATCCATACGCGAAAAAACCTCGATATACAGAAACTTGTACTTACATGTTAGCAGCCACTACACCAACAATTGTAAAGAATGCATTAGCTGTATTTTTAGCTGCACTCAACGACTGTTCAGCCGAGTTCTTGTCATAAAAGAAATACACAACAGACATTCCCTTATCTTGGTAGTATGGTATATCTGTTCCATCGGAAGGCATCATGAACTAAAAATAGCATATAGTCATTTAAATTATAATACTATGAAGTCCTCGAAATGAAGATTTGAATTTACTGGTCTGAATGAAATTCTTGAATTCATTTATTATATATAAATATATACATCTTTGTATCTAAATAAAAACAGAAAAATTTACTGATCCGAACACAGTTTTACTGGTCTGAGGTCGGAGGAGATGTGCTCGTTGTGAGGACTGGACTATATGCAAATTTCTATGTAATCAAAATTATTTTATCGAACATATGTTATCATTTTGTTCACTTAAATTGCTACAACATTTATATTCAAGTATATCAATTCCTGACAACATATGATAATTTTCTTGTAAGTCCCATCCACACATAGCTAGTGGCATTTAAGCCTGAAATCAAAGCCTGCTGAGACCAGATTGTTGACTTTTTATTTTAAAATCTAAAATATATGCTAAATGTCTGCCCAACTTGACTTTTTTTCCCCCTTCCAATGTGACACTGGACAACAAAGAAATGTTTAATCTTAAGAAGAGAGTAATAGCCTTTGATGTGTGCAGCAAGGATGGTCACTTAACCACCACTGTTGATCAAAAATTTAAAACCTAAATGATAAAAGACTGCTACACGTAGTCATTGTCCCCTGCCGCAAAAGAAAGAGGTGTAATGTGATTATGTTATCCATGTGATATATTTATATCAGTAAAGGTGTCCCTCTACTGTGTTTTCAAAATTCATAAGTCTGAATATCAGCCCTTGAAGACAGAAAAGCAATGGCATTTGATCTGCAAGTTGATTACTTCCTCTAGCAAATGCCAGACCAGAAATAAACTGGTTTGATACCTTTCACATATGATTTTTGATTAAGTGTCAATAATGCATGGAATGATTTATAAACATGAGTCATGGGCAGATGAACAAGGTGGATGTAGTCATAAAAGTATGTACACCAAGCTGCATAAACATAAACTATAATACACAATGTATAAAATAGTCAAAGTCCCATAACTCTTACAAAAAAGTTGAATCAAAATCATGCCAAAGAAGGCTCAAGTACATGGCATGACTAACAATCTTACCAAATATGTACACATTCTGTCGTACGGCTTCAGAACAGTTGTGTTCACAAAGTGTGACAGACGGAACAGAAGGGGACAATATACCAAATACCAGAACTTGGATATGGTCTATCAAATTTGCCAGGTTCAAATGACTTAGATTGATTGATTTTATTGTGTTTAATACCACTTTCAGCAATATTTCAGCTATATCATGGTGACCAGTTTTAGTGGTGGAAGAACCACCTACCATGGGCAAGCAACTGGTAAACTTTATCACTTGCGACTGGGAGTCAAGTGCACCCTTTTTTGTAATTTACTAAGCCGGTCGTGAACCCACGCCGTATTGGTGATAGGCTTGTATGAGTTGTCAGGTAATCCAACTACCTAACTCATTGAACCACATATTATGTTGTAAATAACTTGTGCCAGATCCCATTTTGCTTTAATATTATGCAAATAAAACTATGTTTAATTCAGTACTAATTATACATACTACAGTTGGGTATGTCAGTATCTTGACAAAGTTAGCTAAGGTTGCCAGGTCATATTTCTTGTTTAATTTCCAATGAGGACACGGAATATCTTTTTGTGTCCAGTCCTTGCATCTTAACACCCATATTGATTTCTCAACTGTACTTGATGGATGGTCTCTGAAATTACATGTTTTATTATATATCATTGGTCATTAGAATACTGTAGCATTTAGAGGTAGGGTGACGGTTATGGTGTTTAATGCCACTTTCAACAATATTTCAGTTATATCGTGGCGGTCAGTTTTATTGGTGGAGAAAACTGGAGTGCACGGAAAAAACCACAGACCTGTCGCAAGTCACAGACAAACTTTATCACCTAATGTTGTATCGAGTAAACTTCGCCTGAGCAGGATTTGAACTCACAACTTCAGTAGTAGCATTTAAAGGATAGTATACACTACACATAAATATTCAACATGTCGATTTTCAAACCAAGTAACATGGCCTGGTGTACTTTTTAATTATTTTACTGGTCCAAAATAAAATGGCCCATCAATCTCCTTTCGATGGCACTATTTTTTAACAATATTTGATATCAGAGTCATCTGTAAGGCTTTCACGGTTAGCAAAATCGCTATCCGTTTAACCGACCTTCATTAACCGAACCGATCCCGTTTAAACGGTAACTGAAAAGCCTCATGTGAAGCATGCAGCTATAGTGATTGTGAAAGAACGGTTTTACTGATAAGTCTGTGTTTTTTGGCTTTTTTGTGGAAGATCTCGAACTTTAAGACTTAAAAACACACCCATGAAATGACAAGAACAATTTTGGTATGCTACACTTGTCTTTGTCATGTGTACATGGAAGCAATTTTGTGTCCGATGTAAACTCCCAACATTATTGAATTAACTTCCATTGACATGTAAAACGTGATAAGTTCTACGAGTTACAGTGATGGGTTTGTCAGGAATATGAAATAAAAAGTACTCTCAATCTCCGAGCTCTTCTCGTAAAACGACAGTTTGTTAAACGACCCAACGTCAGTGCCCTACGTATATATTTATTTTCCAAGTTGTGTATTGGGATACACTGTTCACCTGATGACCTGATGTTTGTTAAACATTTGATTGGGTAATGAATAAAAGGGACCGTCTCAATGTTGTTTTAATCTCAATTCAGATTGTTATTGATTTTTTGTTTTACCGATGTTACTGTACTTTTACTTGACCGTATTTTACGCTTGATCTCGTATACACATATACATTACGGTTAACCGTTTACTAATTCTTTAAACGGATAGTATTTGAAATCTAACTGCCGACGGTTACACGGATAACCGTGACAGCCTTAGTCATCTGTCACTTAAAATAGATTTCAATTAAAGCACAATATGGCCATTTTAATGCATTATCCCTGTGAGCTGTTATCTAATTAAATTAAAATGACAGAGAAAAATGTTTTTAAACAAAAGAACAACTTATCGGCAATTGTTCAGAATCGACAGGTAATAGGATTACATTGACATTTGGCACTACATTTTATTAAGATTTAACGAGATTTTGGTTCATTCAAGGTTCAGTTTAAAAAAAAAAGTCCAGTATAAACTATCATATATTTGGTTCCTGTATAACCTAAATCCAATCTTTTGATTTTGAGTGTACCTGATTAAGCTTGTTCCAGAAACGTGTTGTACACATTAAATATCTACATTTTTATTACATAATTTTTCTTGTGTATTCCTATCTCATTTTGCTTAATCGTCTTTTTCCACAATTCAAGGAATGTTAAGCTTACTTGAGATCTTGTACTGCCTGTTTATTGGTACATACAGCAAACTTAAATTTGCCTTGGTAAGCAAAGGCTACTTCCATAAAAATTCTGTGTTCTGAAATACAGTACAATATTGAATAATTTAATTTGATTTGAACACTGCAATCTGATTGGCTGATCTGCCTGGACAAAATTTTGGTTATACTTGATAACCTGGGTTGGTATTTTGATGTCACCAACATATTCATTCTCCAACGACAAATTAAAATCGTCCCATAATATAATCGTAATTAAAATAGAGGAATTATTGAATTTTGTGGTAAAAATCAAATTATAGGGAACATTTGAAATTTTTGAACAGGTTATCAGGTTATACTTGTATAACCTGGTTTGAAACAGTCTACGCTTTTCATAAACCGCTTTGTGGTTTATTAAGTGTAAACTGCACCAAACCAGGTTATATTGTATAACCTGTTTAAAAATTTCAAATATTCGTTAATTGATTGATTAATTGGTTGTTAATGTCAAGTCAGCAGTATTTCAGATACATTTTGTATATTCATTGAAAGTGGTGTAAAATACCAAGTATTTATAACCCTACCCCTTGTAACATGTCATGAAACAACTTACCAAACGTTCCTATAGCTTTCTGATAAGTAAATATTATGTCCTTCTGGCCTTTGTATTTATTCTCAAATTCTAACCTCTCCTCAACAGACTGTAGTATGGGAACATCATGAATCAAAACCAACCTGAAAATTAAATACACAACTAAAATAAACAGCAGCATTTATATCACCATGACAATGTTCTATTAATATCACATGATTAAATAAAATAAAAACAAAAAAGTCCACACTGTTGCAACAGTTTCAAACTCCAATCAAATAATCGTAAAAACAGAAGCAAAATGAATACCCCCTAACAATCATACATGACCATTAATACCCCCCCTGACAATCATACATGACCATTGGTACCCCCTAACAATCATACATGACCATTAATATCTCCTAACAATCATACATGATCATTGGTACCCTCTAACAATCATATATGACCATTGGTACATGCATTTCAATAAAAAAAATAGAGAGTTTAACTAGCTTTATTGTTTCTAAATTCATTTAAAACAATAAGCTGTGGGTCAACTTCAATCTGCAATAGGCCACTTTATAAGGTGAAAATGATCCAGAGCTATAAACTATTGTTAACTATGATTCAAGTTTGGTCACCCCACAACTGTCGTCTAAAATACAAGACAAGATCTGTACTTGGCAGAAAAAAAATCATATCAAGTCTAATGACAACTTTTTAACAAAGTCTAATATATATTTGCACAATATCCTTTGTAAATTGTGTAATCATTGTTTTTTTAAACAAGATAGGAATCTACTAGTGTCACATGCAGGTTTGTTTTTGATTGTCACTGTTGACTTAGAAATGTTACAATGCTATATGATATTGGTATAGTAGGCTGTTCAACAAATGATTTGTTATTTATAATTACAGTAAGCCTTCTCTTATAAGGTCCCTCTAACCAAAGGTCACCTTAGTTTCTTATCAGGATCAGGTTTTCAGATGCAGAGAAAGTAAAATACTACTAAATTTCCCCCTCAAGTGAGATCACCTCTTTTATCAGGCCACATTTTCATGGCAGAAGGGGAGTTCTTATAGGAGCAGGACTATTGTATTATGTTTACAATGTAGCATGGGTGGCAGAGTTGTTAAATAATTAAGGTTGTTGACATCTGACCTTAAATCTAACTTCACTGATGTGGATTCATACTCCTATACTTATCTAAAGTGGTAATGGTGATGGCAGGCACAGATACATTTACATGTTAATTGAATGTCTTAGTATAATTAGTTCACAATTTATGTCAATTTATGCATCAGAGATTTTTCTGAATTATAAATATCGTTTATGACAAAATATAGATCTATATTTATATCAATAAAATAATAAAAAGTACTCTCTTAATTTATTCGTGGCATAATTTAAATATCAGTTCTACATGTAGAATCAAATACATTTTGTATAAAAGTAGTAATACACTTATATATACAAGTACACTAAAGTGATAAACTTACAACCAATCAACTTTATACACACTCAAAATTATGTCAACACATGATCATGTAATAGGGATATAGCCAAAGTTTATGATTCTTTTACAAATATATTAAAGACAGTACAAATTAAAGATTCAGAATTTCAACATTAATGTAGACTGATTGAAACGTACCGTTAAATTAGTAATTTTTTGATTAGAAAACGGAAAATTTGAGTTTTCTCGAAAACAATACATTTTTTTTTAAAACACAGTAAACAAGAGTTTTGTACAGAATTTTACTACCATTTTTAAAATATGCATTTCATCTAACCATAACCTTTCATTATTGCTGCACTCATCTGAAATTTGACATTTTCTCCGATTTTTCCGCCAAAATAGAAGTGGGAGTAAACTAACTAGAGGTAGCAGCCAGGTAAATCTTACCTTGATAGAGACAGAGACACGTGTACAGGCATAGTTTGCCTCCATTTTTAAACTTTAAAATCTTTCTAAAAGTTCACATAAAATTTCTTCATAAACCTATTTTTTGACATTTTAACATATATAAACATTGCAAGAATGGGTAAAACAAAGGACTTGTCAACAGATTGTAAAAACATTGTGTTAAATCTATTCAAGTTTTTTCAGCTTGAGAAGGCCAGGGGAAGACCACTTTATTCCCCAGATAATTTGATTAAAAGAACATGCAAGGCTGCTGGCATATCTTACAGTTCTGTGTATAGAGTTGTAAGCAGTAAAAGTCCTCCTGAATCCAACAGATCGAAAGAAAGAAAGCTCTTGATGATTTTGACCGTTGCGTTATTAAACGGACCGTTCATAGCATGTACAACAGGAAAATTGCCCCAACAGTCTCAAAAATTAAGAAAGAAATTGAAGATACAATTAAAATCTCGAAATCAACGCTTACTTTAACTTTATTAGATCTTGGTTACAAGTACAAAAAATCCGGCGATAATAGGAGGCTTTTATATGATCAGAGGTCAGTAATAAATGATCGGTGTAATTACCTCCGAAAAATCAGGAAGTTTCGAGAGGATGGGTATGAAATTGTATATTTGGATGAGACCTGGGTTAATCAGAATCATGCCACTGACTACATGTGGTTACCAGTTGATGGTTCTGATGCCCCAAAGATCCCTTCAGGAAAAGGTAAAAGGTTGATAGTTTTGCACGCTGGTAATCGTGAGGAGGGTTTGATTGATAGGTGTGATTTGGTTTTTCTTGCCAAAGCTAAAGATGGGGATTATCACCAAGAAATGAATGGGCCCACCTTTCTAAACTGGTTCGAAAATCAGCTTATACCAGCATTAAAAAGCCCAAGTGTTATCATTTTAGATAATGCCAGTTATCACAACATCAAGACTGAAGATACTGTTGTGCCAAACTTTAATCAGAGAAAAGCTGTCTTATAAGATTATCTTTCAAAACACAACATTCCTTTTCAGCCCCTTGAAACTAAAAAACAACTTTATGAAAAAATCAAATTTAAGAAACCCCTTTCCGTTTTTAAAACTGATAAAAATGCCAACCTACACGGCCGCAAAGTTCTGAGAACCCCTGTTCGTCATTGCGAATTGAACCCCATTGAACTTATTTGGGCACAGGTTAAAGGGTTTGTTGCAGAAAACAATACAACTTTTCGTTTGAAAGATGTGAAAGAACTTGTTTATGGGGGGTTTGGCAGAATTTACAAAGGAAGTTTG
>MJUT01040566.1:164297-200313 GCA_002080005.1 Gigantidas platifrons | reverse complement strand
GTATTTAAAAACGAAAAGGCATAGCATGCAATCTGTACAATGTTATGGACAAATCGTTGGATCTAGTTGTTTCAGAGGTTAATAATGGAACATAATTTATTATATAGATACATGTAGCTGTGAATTACAGAATTTTCAACGATAATTTCACAGTGAAATTATCAGTTTTAATTTCACTCTCGCTATATTTCATGCCATTTCGTTGTCAGAACTATTTTTCCAACAACAAAATGGCGCGAAATATAGCGAGAGTGAAATTAAAAACTATAATTTCACTGTGGAATTGTCGTTTTTATTTAACTCAGTAAATTCTGTAATTCTACGCTACACACGTAATATAGTGCAATTAGACTCATTTTACATTATATTAGATTCCAAACATTTTTTATCTATATAATAAATACTATAACTAATTGACGAGCTTCATTATCAAAAATATGTCACTCATGACCAAATAACGTTGTAACTCACTCATGCGCTGTGCGCATTCGTGAGTTACTGTGTTATTTGGTCATTTGTAACATATTTTTGATAATGAAACTCGTCAGTTAGTTATAGTATAATTATTTAATATTTACTTTTATTCAGATTGTAAGAAGTTGCACTATTATATTAATCTTATTTCATTGTACATGAAATTTCTTGTTATTTTGATTTTTAGGAAAATTCTTATGGCACATATTATTTTTTTATTGTAAAATTCCATGAATTATTGTCTTGTCTATCAGATGCAATATGTTGATTTTAAAAATGATTATTAAATTTATCATGTAATTTTCAATGGTTTATCTTTATGTTAAAAGGGTGATGTCTAGGTTGTAATCGTATGGTAGTTGGATTTACAACTTCTTATGCAATCACTGCCTATCACCACTAACGTTGAGTTCGATTCCCGCTCAGGCGAGGTATACTCGATACAATATAATGTGATAAAGTTTGTCAGTGACTTCTGACAGGTCGGTGGTTTTCTGCAGGTACTCCGGTTTGTCAGTGACTTCTGACAGGTCGGTGGATTTCTGCAGGTACTCCGGTTTCCTCCACCAATAAAAACTGACCGCCACGATATAACTAAAATATTGTTGAAAGTGATCCCAGCATATTCACAAGTACATTGTATTCAAAGTTCATCTTTGTATATTTTTCCACACAGAATTAAGAAGTGCCTCATATATATATATAGATGGCCACATAGGTGGTACAATGGTCAAACTAAAGACTATAAAATTGGTACTTGCATCTTCTCTGCTAATCATGCTGCTTTAAGGATTAAGAGCCAAGTCTGGTTGGCTCAGAATCGGTGAAAATATGTAAGAGTAGATTGTTAGTGCAGTGAGCTAGTACAAAGCGGATATCATCTTAATCAAATAAAGCTTTTCCTTGTTGTATTTGAGTGGAGTTGAAATTTACATCTTGAGGTTAATAATGATAACTGTGTGTCGAGGTGAATTGTATATCTTGAGGTTAATAATTATAACTGTGTCGAGTTGAAATTTATATCTTGAGGTTAATAATTATAACTGTATGTCCAGTTGAAATTGATGTGCGTGATTTCAAGTGTTGTTGATGGAATAGAAATCCAACACTTAAAAATACAGTTTTTGATAATAACAAAAATTTCAAAATATATACATTTTTTTGTATTTATAAATGTATTTATAAATGTCTTGTGGGTACCAACTGTGCTGCCCTTCTTGCCTACTTATTCCTTTATTTGTACAAGGCAGACTTCATAAAGGGTTTCTCAAGAAAAGCAAGAAAAAAAAGATAGCCAGATCCTGACTGCTAACTGTTGACCACAAAAAAGAACAAATATGTGGTAAATAAAAAATTCGAGCATTTTCATGTTTTTTGAGAATTTTTTGGTAGAATCAGTGGTTTTTTATGAAATAAGATTTGTCCCTAATTAGTAATATCGGAGTTAAACTCGAGACTTCTTATCTCAGGTCATGCATATGCAAATAACGAATGAAAAATACACCAGTACCTGATTACATGGGTAATACATTATAACACAATACACAGTTTTACAAAAATTGAACAAAGGACACTGGAGTTTGTACAGATTTGATTTGATTTATTGTGTTTAATGCCACTTTCAACAATATTTCAGCTATATCATGGCGACCAGTTTTAGTGGAGGAAGACGGAGAGAACCACCGACCATGGGCAAGCAACTGGTAAACTTTATCACTTGTGTGTCGGGTGCACCCTTTTTTATGCCCCAGCGACTATTGGTCGGGGCCATATTGTTTTACCCCTGTCCGTTCGTCACACTATAGTATGCATAGTTTGTCCCTCTAACTCCTCCTACAGTTTTGGAGCTACAGCTTTAATATTTTGTAGGATGTTTATATACATAATGGAGGTGTGCATGTGCACAGGATTTTGATTTTCATCAAATATTCTCAAAATGACAGGTAGTTGGACTTCATCATTTTGTTCGTCCGTCCGGATATAAATACATGGTTTGTCCAGCTATCTCCTCCTACAGTTTTGTAGCTACAGCTTTAATATTTTGAAGGATGTTTATACACATCATGGAGGTGTGCATGTCCACATGATTTTGATTTTCATCAAATATTCTCAAAATGACAGGTAGTTGGACTTTTCATTTATGCCCCTATATAGGATATATGGTTTGTCCGGCTAACTCCTCCTACAGTTTTTGAGCTAGACCTTTTATATTTTGTAGACAGTTAGTACCTACACTGAAGGTGTGCATATTTTATGGATTTTGACTTTCAACAATTTTTTACAAAATTATGGATGCATGAATTTGGACAGATTTTGCTAAATCCATATAGAATATATGGTTTGTCTGGCTAACTCCTCCTACAGTTTTTGAGCTAGACCTTTTATAGTTTATAGACAGTTAGTACCAACACTGAAGGTGTGCATATTTTATGGATTTTGATTTTCAACAATTTTTTACAAAATTATGCTTATATGAACTTAGCCACTGAAACCTGTTAACGTGTAAACAACGCTCCTTATACTTGCAGCTCCCTCCGCCACTAAAACTGACCTCCACGATATGGCTGAAATACTGCTGAAAATGGCGTTAAACCCCAAATCAATCAATCGAACATCACATTGTTAGGTACAGATTCATTTATTTCAGTCATTTCTGCTTGATGCTGAATAAGCAAAACATTGGTTTACCCTTTTGCAATTATAACCGCGGGGGCATTGTATGTGTCTTACAGACACGAACTCCTTTTAAAGTCTATACTTACGTTTTCTACATCATACCCAATGAATAATATACCATTCCTTCAAATTAAGTTATATTGAAAATCCATTTTGGCTCTTCAAGACATTTTCTTTGCATTATATCCCTACACATTCCTCAGAACCAAGCCAAAAGTTAAAATAGTAAATTGGAATTGGGGCGAGGGGGGAGGTGGATAAGGTTGAGACGGGGGCATTCAATTTTCTAGTTTGTAATTTACAAAGCCGGGTGCGAACACATGTTGTATTGGTGATAGGCTTGTACGAGTTGTTATGTAATCCAACTACGTAACTCATTGAGCCCCCAAGAGTTTGTACAGACAGGACAGCTCAATTCCTATATGTACACATGACATATCCTTATTCCATAATGCTGTGTAATTAGTGTTTGAAGCATCAAATACCAACTTTAGTTTTTGAATTGACACAACACAAGATCAAACCCACAATTTACTGCACTCTTAACCACTACACCCCTGAAGCGATTGCCAAATAGTGTGGAAATTGTATCGGGTACAAAATGTAGGAAAAAATGGCATTGTGTGTTTACCACAGCGATGAAGACATGAGACAATGGAGTGATTCCTATATAACAACTAAATAATAGTGATCGAAGGTACCACTTTACTAATAAAACCATACATTCTTTATTGGCAGAGGGTATAGCTTTCTCATCTCATTACAGATATAATTGAGGGCTCAATGAGTTAGGTAGTTGGAATATCTAACAACCCTATCACCAATACGGCGTGGGTCTGCGCCTGGCTTTGTAAATTACAAAAAGGGTGCACTCGACTCGCAGCCGCAAGTGATAAGGTTTACCAGTTGCTTACCCATGGTGGATGGTGTACTCCAGCTTCTTCCACCACTAAAATTGGTCGCCATGATATAGCTGAAATATTGCTGAAAGTGACATTAAACACCAAAAATCAATCAATCAGATATAATTGATATGGACCCAATGACCCTTCACTGTGACAAACAAGCAAACTAACTTAAATACCCGGTATCAATTTGATACTGGGTAATGATGAAGATTCTCAGGATATATAAACCCACAGAGCTGCTCGCTGAACGTTAAGGAATAATCAATCAATGTTGAATTCCAATTAGGGTATATAAACTGCATTAGCAAGCCATATAGATACAAATGTGTAATAAAAACAAGAACTGGCACAAATTGATGTATATTTGTTTTTATTATTATTATTTTAAAATATGATGCATTGATTTGTAATTGTTAAAATAACAATACTATACAATTATTGCACTTCATTGAGTGCGATATGATGTGCTATGGAGCACTAAAAAGCAATATTGACCAAGGCCGAAGTCAATATAGCTTTTCAGTGCTCCATAACACACCATATTGCACAAAATGAAGTGCTGTAATTGTTTTATTACGTTTAACATTCCCAATTTTTTTTTTGTGTACCTGGATAAATTTGTAATGATTTTGTTGTTTTTATTCAAATTCAAAAACACATGAGCTGATCCATTTAATATCATAGACACATGTACTAATTCAATGTGTACAAATTTACATTACTAATTCGATGTGTACAACTTTATATTTGCATTCTGCTTGCGTTTGTAAAACTTCTGTGTCACTTTCTGTTTGTGTTTGTGTGACGTCATTGCAACGGATGTAGAAAACGTTTGGCTAGTAAATTAAACAATTTTGCCGGGATTTCGCCCACCGCTAAATATGAAATTCTGTCGTGCAATATGACGATTTATCACAAAAAACGAATTATATGGTTTTATAATACTGTATAAAACTATAAACGTAATAATGACATTTAATGTAATTGTAATATATGTATGATAACACATGTATTCAGCCCGACTTTGTAGATTACAAAAAAGGATGCACTCGGCTCGCAGCCGCAAGTGATAAAGCTTACCAGTTGCTTGCCCATGGTCGGTGGTTCTCTCCAGCTTCATCCACCACTAAAACTGGTTGCCATGATATAGCTGAAATATTGCTGAAAGTGGTGTTAAACACAATAAAATCAATCAAAAATCAATGTATTCAGATTAAAAAGTACTATTCATTGGAACAATATATAGATATAAAGAATAACAATTTAAAAGATTTTGAAAAATACTGGACCCCAGTAAAAGTCAAGTTTACGAAGTCTAAAAGTTGTTGTCTACGATTGGTCAATACATACATACATATATATATATTGTAACTTTCTTGCACATGATTGGAAGGTCAAATGTGAATGAAAACTACCTGACAGGACTCCCTACAGGATGTTGTTAAATCTTAGTGTATGGGGGAAAAAAAATCATGGCGACCCGTTTTAGTGGTGGAACAAGCCGGAGTTCCCGGAGAGAATCACCGATCACGGGCAAGCAACTGGTAAACTTTATCACTTGCAAGTCGAGTGCACCTTTTTTTATAATTTACAAAGCCGGTCTCGATCCCACGCCGTATTGGTGATTGGCTTGTATGAGTTGTTAGGTAATCCAACTACCTAACTCATTGAGCCATCCGAGCCTAAAAGAAAAAGATACAACACACATGTAAATTGTTAATTATATTGTTACATGTATATAAAGAAAACTACATTAAGTAATGATTCACGATTGATGGAGAGATGGCTAGTACTATCACATATTATTAGGGACCCGGGTGTCTCAATGAGTTAGGTCATTGGATCTAACAACTCATACAAGCCTATCACCAATACGGCGTGGGTTTGCCCCCAGCTTTGTAAATTACTAAAAAAGGGTGCATTCGACTCGCAGCCGCAAGTCATAAATTTACCAGTTGCTTGCCCAGGGTCAGTGGTTCTCTCTGACTTCCTCCACCAATAAATATGGTTGCCATGATATAGCTGAAATATTGCTGAAAGTGGCATTAAACACCAAAATTCAAATTCAAATTCTATCGCATATTATTCGAGATGGACATCCTCAAAGTATCATCTACAGGGATGATCCTAGTTAGAAAATAAAAATACCTGAAATCAATGAAACCATCTACATCCCCTTTCAAAATGGTCATTTTTTTTGCCTGTCCTGACAGTGTCAAGCAACATTCGAAAACAATTTTCAGAGGAAAATAGCTGAAATCAGTTAAATAACTGAAAAGAATCATCCCTGCATCTATATATATATATATATATATATATATACAAACATCTAAAGCAAGTGACAACCATACAATATATCTGTCCCACTGGATCTCAAAGTTACTTGTGATACTAGGTTAATCCTAAATATTAAATATACATCTGAAAATTAAACCAAACAGTATTAGAATTAGATTTTTAGATTAGATCACCGAGTGGATGTAATCGAGTGGTCTAGGGCGCTGGACGTAAGGCTAAGCGAATGGTGCTGCAGTGTATCAATGGTGTGAGTTCAAATCCTGTTGAGGGAAGAACAAAAATTTTACAGCTTCAAAATCTAATTCTAACACTGTTTGGTTTCATTTTCAGACATATATATATATATATATCTAATGTTGTCAAAATGTTTGACAGCAGCTAACACCAGATGCTAAGTGATGACTAAAACAAGGTCAAAATTAAAATGATATTTGTTTCTATAACTGTTATGATTTAGTAATTGATGGTGCTTGATACTCTTCTAATTGCTCAAAATGTCTGACTTTAGTCAACAATTCTAGTTCATATTTGTCCACACCTTCCTGGAAGTCTCCTTTCTGGTATATTTTTATATTTGATGTATTTGCCTGCAATTAGAAAGAAAAGATGGAGGAACATGAGAGACTATTCAACATCACACATAGACATATATTCAAGTAAAGGAACAGTGCTTTTATTGTTGTTCTCTGCAATTATTTTAAAATTCATTGATAAACTTTGACAACCATTTCAATAAACAATGAAATAAATGAACAATGATATTTACATCAAATAGTATGAGAGTCATCATTGTGGTGTTTGAGCGTACCTGATGAAGATTATTCCAGAAACGTGTCTTGCCACTAAATTAAATATCTTTGATTTTATTACTGTCCCAAATATGAGCTTTGTAATTTGAAATGTACATTTATGATCTTTACATCTTAAAATGACATGTACACAAAATTTGATATCTACGTTTTTATTCTGTCTGGATGTAAATTACTTACCAACATTAATGAGGCTAAGAATATCCGACAGATCTCAAACGTAGGTTTATGTTTTACAATTTGCTTAAATGGTACAGTTTTTTTCTTCTCCAAATTGTCTAAGATGAATGAGCCATAAATATTTATATCAAATGGAGGTCTTTTATCCTGAAAAAAAAATAACACATTAATTACATTTTTCATGAATGAACCATAAGTATTTATATCAAATGGAGGCCTTTTACCCTGAAAAAAAACAACAACACATTACAGTAATTACATTTTCCATGAATGAACCATAAGTATTTATATCAAACGGACGCCTTTTATCCTGAAAAAACAAACAACAACACATTAATTACATTTTCCATGAATGAATCATAAATATTTATATCAATAACACATTAATCACATTTTTCATACTAGTGCTAAAAATAAGTGGTATCATCTTCAAATTATGTCAGATAAAATGTTTAATGGTATTGGGTGTGTTAGATAATGGATTTGAGCCCTGATCATGTAAAACTAAAGACTATTAAACTGGTATTTACTGCTTCTTCACTAAGCACACAGCATTAAGGAGAAAGAGCAAAGTATAGTTAGCTCAGTATCATGAAAATGTGTCCGAATGGAGTAATATGTCTACCCACAGACATTTGTTTCAGTGAAGTAGCACAATAAAAACCCAACTAAAGTTGTGAGTATGATTTCCTCCCATGGAAAGACAAACTAGATACAATTTTGAGGTATTTTGGTGGGGTCCATGCGGCTCATCTTTTGAGTTTTCTGTGTTATATTTTTTGTTTTGTTTGTCTTTGTTCTGTGTCTTATGCCTAATGTTGCCCATGTCTATAGTTTGTCCATTCTTGATTGCCCCTTTTGATTTTCTTTAAAGTTTATGTAAATTTGTAACACAAAAGCATTCTTAAAAGCTTGAAATTTTATATCCAAACCAAAATGGCTACACTTTATATATAATACATTACCTCTTCTTCTAACTTAGGTAGAACTTTATCTTCCCAGTCTGATACCCTCTGTGATAGTTCTGTAATCTGGGCATATTCCTGGGCACTAGCTAAATATTGATCCTAAAAATAAACAGTTTGGCATAAAAAAGAATGATATAAAATACACATATCAATACATGAAAGTCTTCTTTTAATTAGCAAGGATATAGATTGGTTGTTTGGTTTATAGTGTTTAAGGTGGTACCATACACTTCAGGTAAAAATTGATCTGCTCGTTTCATTTTCTTAATTTTTTGGCAGTGTTTTTGAATATATCCACTGTAATAAATATTAAAATTCTAATAAATTCCAACCAACAGACTCGGAGCTATCAATTCAATAGCCACATAGCAGCTTTTCTCTCTGTGGTTTTGATCACTGAGATGCTTGAAATCTGCATACAAACATCATTATGATCAAAACGTTCAACTGATTTTAAAGAGTTATCTCCCTGTAGTGTTAGGTACCACCTTAATGACTGTTTTACTGTACAAAACAAACAAATTATGACAAGAATCATAAAACAGTAAGATTACATTTCTGATGTCACAGTGAATGTGATCATTTTATTTTAATGACGTCTGTACGGTGAAACAATTATTATTAACATCGTAGGCTAAGAACAAATATTGTCACATGATGGGTTAGGATGATGGTGTTTAACACCACTGTCAACAATATTTCAGTTATATCTTTGCGGTCAGTTTTTTTGGTGGAGGAAACCGGAGAAAACCACAGACCTGCCGTAAGTCACTGACAAACTTTATCACATAATGTTGTATTGTCAGAGTGGGATTCAAATTCACAAATTTAGTGTACCAATTGCATAGGTAGTTGTAAATCCAACTACCATACAATTACAACCACGACGGCCCTTTCAAGAATTTAGATAAATTAAGCAAAAGTGCTTGTATTGCTATTTTTTTTTTACTAGTATATCAGTCACTTGTTACCAACATAAGTTGAAAATATGTCAATCCTTGTTTTCTCACATGATTGTACAGGCATATTCAATGCAAGCTACCAATGTGAGATTAATGCATCTCATATTACATAAAACTTTTTTGTTGTGTCACAACACGAAAAATGTTGCATCACAATGAGAAAAGTCCCCCCCCCCCCCCAAAAAAAAATTCTTTCAAACACGTTGAATATTTTATGGCTTCAAACTATAAAATACATTATTGATACATCCTTATTGTTTCTTTAAAGTTTCTATATAGAAGATATAACACTAAGATGCCTAAGATTATTTCAAATATAATTTTTTTTTATTTAACCTCATACATGTACCGGTAGTTTAGAATTAAAATATTTTTTTCAATGACAGCCATTTTCAAGTTGGAAAAAATGTATGATTCTTTGTTGAATGTTGAGAGAAAAATAATTAGTAATGGTCTTGAATACAAGATGAGACAATTCCATCCTTGGGGTTACATTTTCTTTCATCAGAAACTCAACAAAACCTCGTTTCCGACTCATAAATATGAAAACCTCGAATATTTCGCTATATCAAACTAAAATCAGTAGCCTCTTCGATTTCTACAAAAACTAAGACTGTAGAACTAAATGCTAAAAATACAAATTATCAAATCAAATTTATAGGTCATGTATCCTAATGCTGGTTACTTAATTTTCTGTCTGAGGCCAGCCTAAAAAAATATTGTGTTTGTTGTTACTCTCCTTATAATTTAAGAAGAAGGTAGGTATATAACCAATTTTTTTCTCTTTTAAATATCTGAAGGAAAAAACAGCTTAGTTTATTACAAAACTAGAGGCTCAGGTGAGCCTGTACTGCTCACCTGACATAAATAAGCCCTCTTAAGAATGTCTGCATGCCGAATACATCTAATTTACTATTCAAATCCCATAAGGGTTCTATGTTAAAACTATGTCTGCTCATGACAGCCATCTTGGATGGAGGTCGTGGTCACCGGACATAATTTTGAAAGTATACTATCCAAGGACCATCCATGCTATGTCTGCTTTAAATTGGCTGACTGGTTTCAGAGGAGAAGACTTTTAAACAATTTTCCTATAGGGTCCTATGTTAAAATTATGTCTGCTAATGGCGGCCATTTTGGACTGAGATCGGGGTCACTGAACACAATTTTGGAAGTTGACCACCTAAGGATCATCGATAACATGTTTGCTATATTGGCTTACTGGTTTCATAGGAGAAGATTTTAAAACAGTTTTTTCCATAGGGTTCTCTGTTAAAACTATGTCTGCTGAAGGCTGAATAATTTGTATTTTTAGCATTTAGTTCTCCATCTTGGATGGAGGTCAGGGTCACTGGACACAATTTTGAAAATTGACCACTTAATGACCATCCATGCCATGTTTGCTTTAAATTGGCTTACTGGTTTCAGAGGAGAAGATTTTAAACATAATTCCCATAGGGTCCTATGTTAAAACTATGTCCGCTGATGGTGGCCATCTTGNATGGAGGTCTGGGTCACTGGATATAATTTTGAAAGTTGACTATTTAAGGACCATTCATGCCATGTTTGCTTTAAATTGGCTTTCTGGTTTCAGAGGAAAACATTTTTTCCATAGGGTCCTATGTTAAAACAAAGTCGAGTCATGGTGGCCATCTTGAATTTCCGATCAGCAAACCATTCACAAGTTTAGTACAGGACCACCCAATGATCATTCCTACAATATTATAATTCAATTGACTGAGTACTTTCTGACAAGAAGGTTTTCCGATCAGCAAAAATCTTGTATATGACCATCCAATGAACATCTCTGCCAAATGTGGTTCAAATCTGTTTGGTGGTTTCAGAAAAAAAGATGAAAATGTGAAATTCCCATAGGGTCCAATGTTAAACGAAGTCAAGTCATGGTGGCCATCTTGAATTTCTGATCGGCAAATGATTCACAAGTTTAGTACAGAAGCACCCAATGATCATTCCTGCAAAGTAACAATTCAATTGGCTTGGTGGTTTCTGACAAGAAGAATTTTAAAATTTCAGCCAATGAGAAAACATTATGGACCCTGGCAGCCATGTTGAATTTCAAATCAGCACCAAAAACACAAATCTGGTAGAGGACCATCCAATGAACATTTCTGGCAAGTTTAACTCAAATCTGTTCAGTGGTTTCAGAGAAGAAGATTTAAATGTGAAAAGCTAACAGACGGACGACGACGACGGACGCCTAGCCATGACAAAAGCTCACATGACCTATGGCCAGGTGAGCTAAAAACACTTCTTAATAATAGTAAAAATTTTGGAATAACTGGTAAATTATTTTGGGTAGGGACAGTTTTGGTTGGCTACTGGAATAACAAGAAAGCACAAAGCATTTTGAATGGCCTAACACTTCCTTATAAAGTCAAACCTCTTCTTTATAAGTACTCTTTGATTTAATTAACATAGGAGGAGGGTTGGGATCCCATTACATACATGTGATATCTCCCGTATTCTGCAGGAGTCTCCCGGATTCGACCCTTCAAATTGCAAGTCCCGGAATTGGTAGAAAATCTTCCGGATTCATAATCTTTGTCAAAAAGTTGAAATTATGTCCAATCTATCGACTTCCGGTATCGATTTTACCTAGGTACTTTCCCTGTGTTTATAATTAGCAACACATCAGCTAATTACACCTGTCAATCTACCTGTTAATCTACGACGCTTGGGTGATTTTGTATTGAATTTCAGCAACTAAATCTTAAAAACTAATCACTTTGTTTGTTTAATAGTAAAGTTTTTGACAGGGGTTCGGCATTTTTGAAATGGTTTCTCGTAAAAGACACTCGTCGTGTCCCGATGGACCAGCTAACCCTAAGAAAATTAAATACGCCTGCAAATTTCAAGAAAAGTGGAAAATAGAATTTGACTGCATCACCAATAGTGATAAAGGGGAATCGTATGTGTACTGCACAGTATGCAATTCACATTTTGGTATCAGATACAGAGGTAAAAACGATGTACAAAGACATGTTACATCAACGAGTCATAAGCAGAATTCCGTTTGCGTAGATAAGAACAAGAAATTGACAGACATTTTCTTGAAAAAGACAACTACTCTAGATGAGAATGTTCGCAAAGCTGAAGTGTTATTTACATATTTCATTGCAGAATGTTGGTCATTGTGTTATATACTACATTTTGTATTGTATTTGTAGAACTAAAAAGATGTTTTTCATGCATATAGGTATGAATATGTACATAAATTAAACTATAGAAGAGTAAAAGTTGTTGATAAATATGTCGATAAAAAATCTCCCTGATCAGACCCCCAATCTCCTGGTTTTTGAAGGCAAATCTCCTGCAAAGACCTGCTGACATTATCACATGTATGCCATTACCAGATTTAATCTTGCCACAATTGTGTGCCTGTCTCAATCCTAGGCCTGGATTTCCAACACCATGTTTTTTTTTGGGGTGTTCAATGGTTTGAGTTGAGAGATGATATTTTATGATATTGTTGGAAGTGTTGACTAACACTGTTAAGTGTTTAACCTAATGTTTTACAATGTGCAATGACTTAAAAGAAGTATTTCTTTTCATTACCCTTTGTATTAAATGATGTTGTTACTTAATACACAATGTACATACCACATGTTGTCTGACAAGTTCTTCATAATCACTAATAACTGATGAATCCGCTATAAAATTTCCTTCACCTATCAAATAAATTCACATAAAATTAAATATCATAAATAGTAAATTAGCTACTAATTCCCATTGGTTATCCCTTGTCTCCAAACATTTGCTAATGTAATTACCTCCCTTGTCTACAAACCAATTGTTAATGTAATATATGTAATTACCTCCCTTGTCTCCAAACATTTGCTAATGTAATTACCTCTTGTCTACAAACCATTTATTAATGTAATATTTGTAATTACCTCCCTTGTCTCCAAACATTTGCTTAAAGGCATATTATCTACCAAAACCGTAATTTTTTCATACCCAAAATTGTTGTCGTAAATGATTTGTTTAAGCTATCATTAAAACAGTTATGCTGCAAAAAATACGATTTGTGTTCTTTTTTTGACAAAAAAGACCCAAAACTATCGTTATCGGAATTATTGTCCATGATGACAAGAATTCAAATTAACTCGACTCTATTCATATGACCTTCTATGTGTACCCGTCTTAAGCATGCACACTGTTTAGAAACAATACACAACATGTGGAAGAGAATGTGTGAACACGTGGAAGAAAGCGGACTTTGACAGATTCAGAGATAAAGAGGAATAGAAGTGCAGTATCTTCCAAATGGAACAAATGCAGGATATATGTAGGGGATCAGTTGGACCGTTGGAACAAATTGAAGGAAGTGCTAAGCGTCCAAACTCACGCTGAAGTGGCAAAGATTTTGCTTGATAGGTAAGCCGAGCATGTTGCCTTCTTTTCTCAATTGTTTTTCATATTTTATGAATTCATGATGATGCCTATGATCATTTTCGGTAGATATTATTCAATATATGTAATTTTGTACCTGGCAACAACAAATCATTGTCAATGACAGGGATCACTTTGGGCCGCACCATTGTGCCATAGTTACGCTAAAATTTGATATGGTCCATTAAAAAATGAAGTGCTCTTTCAGATGTAATTGATGAAAATATTTAAAAAAAAAAAAAAAAAAAAAAAAAAAAAAATCCATGAAACTCCAGTTCTCACAATTTTAACAGATGAGAGTACAGACTTTATTGTTCATCACAAACTGTATAAGTTCCCATGTTGTATATATGCCATGTTGAGATGAGAATGTTATGACTCTTTCATTCTGATTTTGGAAATAAGGTTCTAATTTACAAGGTTTATTGCCTTTAGAATTGCTCAGAATTGCTGAAAATCGTTTTCGGGCCAGGGGCCCCATACCCCAGCCTAATGGCCCATTACTTTTGATGATGATGGACCAAAGGCCCATCATCTTCAAAAGCTAGGATGATCTCTGCAATGAGTAGCATAAAACGGCCATATTTGCGAGGTAAACAAACACGACATGCTGCAGCATCCGGGCTACTGGCATAAAAATAGATTTGGCCTCGCTCAGGTCAGTGCATAATTAATTAGCTTCCAGTAACGATGGTCAGCTTTTTTAAATCGAAAAAACGTTTCGTAGCGTATTCGCCATTAATTTGGTGTTTAATCTTCATTTAATGAAGGTCAGTATGGAAAACGACAATAATTTTGGGTATGAAAAAATTACGGTTTTGGTAGACAATATGCTTTTAAGTTATATATGTAATTACCTCCCTTCTCTCCAAACATTTATTTATGTAATATATGTAATTACCTCCCTTGTCTCCAAATATTTGTTTATGTAATATATGTAGTTTCCTTGAGATACTTTTTCCCAATCGGATTAAATTTAGCTACCCTCCCGTAACATCTGACAGATGAAAATGAAATGAAAATGTAAAATCTTTAACAGTGCCTTTTGAGCTTTTTAATTACCGCATCATGTACACTTAAAGTTAAGGCCATGTAAAATTAATTATCCGGTTTTCAGATACTGACTTTCAAAAAAATAATGAGGGAGGGAGGGTATTTAATTTTTGTATTTATATGCATATTGTTCCAATCTTTAGGTTTCAGTGGTGTCTGTGTCGTCACTTACGGTCACCGAAATCAACTTTGGTTCCATTTTATCAATTGTTACCATTCGGAATTACCGGAAGTAACAACTTCGTACAATCAGAGGAAAACACAGGAGTGTTCCGACTTCCTTCACCATGAAATTGGAACTGTCTCTCTTTGATCAATTCAAGTTAAAAGGTGCAAAAATTTGAACGCTGATTTTTTTACTGTTGTATTTATTTTTGTTTGGTGATAAATACAAGCCAGCGGCTCATTTTTTGCTGACGTGGCAGTATCTGAGTATCAGATAATTAATTTTGCATGGCCTAATGTATATCAGATTGTGACTGTAAATAAAGAAATTGTAGTACTGTACCTTTGTGCTTTCAGGTAAAACCTTTTTGAAACATGAAAATTTATAAATGCCATGATATAGCTGAAATATTGCTAAAGTTGGCGTTACACATCAATCAATCAATCAATCAATCAATGTAAAGTATAATACAAGTAAATTGAAAATTAAATCTCATTCTTACAACCTATTACAGTCGTAAAACTAAACTCAATATTTGAGTCCATAATTTATGCAGTGACATGTATATCCAATCTTCTGATTGGTTAATATTCAAACTTAATTGTAAGGTTAAAACAAACTTACTTCTTCCCCTTGTTGACTCAAATCCTTCCTGGTGTGTGGCCATAGCTGATTCCATAGCTTGGAACAATTTATCATCAATTAATGGGGAATCGTTCAAATCATCAGCTTCCTCTCCATCAAACCCAAAGCCATCTCCTTCTAAAATAAGAGTATCGCTGGTATAAACTATTACTTATATAACATGCCCATGAAATATTTTCTATCTCTGTTGGTGGATTATTAGTCCCCTAGGCTATTATCCCTCCAGTGGTCAAATGTTTGTGCAGTGACATTATTAATCAGATATTTCTATTTCTGAAATTTACAGTTCCTAAATAATGTAAGTATCATTAAAACTAAGGTTTTCTTGTTCCCCTCCCTCAGACATTGTTTGCCCTAGCTGATGTTGGCTATCCTCTTTAGGTCCTTTGGTTTTCTTGTTCTCCTCCCTCAGACATTGTTTGCCTTAGCTGATGTTGGCTATCCTCTTTAGGTCCTTTGGTTTTCTTATTCCCAGACTTTTAAACCATTTGGTTGTCCAATCTTTTGACTTGAGCGTACCTGATGAAGGTCATTCCAGAAATGCTTTGTAAGCACTAAATTAGATAGATTTTGTCTTTTTAGTAGATAAATCAAGTCTTTCAGCAGCCTGTCTCATTCACCTGGTTTATTAAGGGCTTCAGACTGTTGAAATGGATAATATTTTTAAAAATTACATTTCATATCTTTATCTCTTGTATACAAAAATATTGTAAAAAGATTCATTTAATATAGCTAGTTTAAATAAAAACAAGTATTGATCATGTGATGAAATATCTTTTTGGGGCTCTAAAGGACCATCCTAGTCAAGTGACTCAATTATGAATTAAACTGGTCCAGTGGTGTCAAAGGTTGCTTTGTAATGCTGCAGTGTTTTGGTAATGATTTCGATTTAATTAGTTATTATTCGTATGATCAACTGCATTATCTCCCCTTGATGAAAGTACATTCATCTGCTATTATTAAATACTCCGGAAAAATGACATTGGCTGTATGCAAATAGACAGAGTTGGCTGTAGCATTTATTTCAAATATGCAATAAATAAAAGAACTGCCTATGCACACAATTGGGGAAATTTTGAAAAATTGGTAAAAATGCAAGGTATCAAATTGATCTTGAACATGGGAGTATTTACAAATCTTGTCTAGAACAAGAAATTAACCATATGTTGCTATATAAGACCTATTGTAATCCTCAATTGGAATATGAATTAATGTAGTCCCCTTCTTATAAGGCCACCCGTTTTGCAATGGGTGGTTTTCTCCGGGTACTCCGGTTTCCTCCAAGAATTAAACTGACTGCTACGATATAACTAAAATATTGTTGAAAGTGGCATTAAACACCATAACCCACCCTTTTGCAATGAGTATAATATAAAGAGGGGTGACATCTCTTGAGAGAGACAATTTACCAGGATTATCCACAATGTTTTCAGGTTCATCATCATCATCTTCTTCCTCCACATCCTCTGTGTGACTCTGAAACATATTTTAATGAAAAATTACATTATCAAGGCCAATTTATATTCATTTGTTATCCACTTTGTGTGTTTGCATAAACAATATCTATTAAACACAATTCAATTCAGCATGGATATTATTTCATTAGTCTATGAATAAATCTTATAAAGTTAAAAGTAATTTTGATCTTAACGGTAAATTTCGGACCTAACGTGAAACACTGCCACCTTCAGATAACTAATTAAAGGCAAAAAAAATAATTAAGATGGCAAAATTTATTTGTAATACACAATCTTTTTTATTTCTACAATTCACTTCATGTTATATTGAAATTTTTGAATATTTAGATAGTTTGCCATTTTTACTGAAATGGTATGGACTAAGGCCATCCTAAACAAATTCTACGTTTAACATCACCCAGCGTGAATAGGTTTTGAAAATTTTTCAAAAATAAAAAACAACACACATTGCGTGAAATCCGGATATTTTCGGTATACATCCGGAACCGGTCCAATTTTAGTCCAGACTTTATGTAAATTTTCATTTCCGGTACGTCTGCTGCCAATCTTTGCACATTTTCATGTATGTTTGATATTTTTGGCATAAAAAATGGGGGTGTCCCACACAATAAAAGTAACAGAAAGGTCAACAGGAGGGTTTTCAAGACTACTGATGGATCACTACATGATCGAACTCGAAAACACAACAACTTTTCTCAACTGTTTCAAATCGGTTGCCCATGCTTGTGTTGCTGCCTTGGGATCGTCATCTTTTTCATACGAACTGAGACCCCCTTCACCAAAAGGTGAAGTTCAGTGCTACATTTCCACAAAAAAAAATTCCCATGATCGAATAAGGGTCAGTCCTACTTTAAATATACATGTTTGTAAAAGCTTCACTGGAGACGCATACTTGTAGCTTTGTAGACTTTAGAAATTCTGAAAAATGAATGGCCTGGTGATGAAAATACTCAAAAGTCAAGCTAGTTCTCAAAGAAATGCAAACTTTACTTGGCAAAAGAAAAACCTGACATTTCATACCCATGGACTGTTAATTTCTCATGTTTAATTAATAAAACTATTAATTACAGTTCTAAATCATCTTTATTGACACTAAAAACTGTGTTTTGCACATCTTCAGGCTATCAATTGAGCACTGAAAAAAATACTGAAAGTATTCTTAGGTTGTTTGATTTTTTTGTTTGTTTTTTATTTTCCTCCCTCCCTCCTAGGTTTTGGTACCCTACCTTGATGTTAAACGTAGAATTAATTTAGGAAAGCCTAATAAGGCTTAAAACAATATTGATGGAAATAATATTTTTGTCAGATACAAAGAAACAAAATATCATTATAAAGATAAAAAAAAATTAGAACTTGACTATAGAGTACCTAGCCCATAATATTTCTCAGAAGCTTGTCTTAGTTTTGTTGACACATAATTAATGGAGGTCACGAAAGCATAATGCAGTTGAATATCATATGAACGCTTTAACTACATGGATAAAACAATGTTTCACCTATTAAATGTAATCTTAACAGTCACAGTCACTTAAATGTATTTGACAACGACGATTTTATACCCAAAACTGAAAGTAGGAAACTTTAGCACACTCACAATTTTTATTTCCAGTTTTACTCGCATTTAGTGAGTATTTCCCATTAAATTCAATCCTTAAAGAAGTTTGTCCGACATTTGTTTTGTATTTTTAATTTTACCTTTAGTTTCCTTTCGTTTTTTAAGGCTGATAATCTTCTTTTGTACTCCTCGTAATATTTCACTTCAAATTCAGAAAATGTTGATGCTTTCATCTGATTCTTTGGAAATGTTGGCTTTAGTGAGCCTGCTGTATAAAAGATATCAGTTGCAAATCAGTATTAAAAAATTTAAGTACTATAAGGTCAGCTTTAATGGTGGTGGAAACCAGAGTACCCAGAGAAAACCACCTTCCTGCCGCAAGTCACTGACAAACTTACATAATGTTGTATCGAGCACACCTCGCCATAAACGGGATTAAAACTCACAACTTTAGTGGTGATAGGCACTGATTCAGGGATAGAATTTAATGGGAATTGATGTCTAGACTGCAGGGCTAGACTGATTTAATCTATTCTAGCCCTGAAGGAAAATGTCTAGACCTGTATTTGCAGTGAGGGTCGCAAAGCGATCCAAATCGGCTAATGGGGTTTGGGGGGGGGCAACCCCCCCACCAAAGATTTTTTTTAAATAATTACATGCAAAATCCTGCATTCTGAGTCTGTTTTGAATGTGTGAGATGTGCAAATATTGTGTCAAAAAAGTGTATATTTTTGATTTCAAAGATTGAAAAAATGTTAATATAAGGCAAATATTTAAATAATTTTGGTTTATTCTGAATTCTTATTTGTCCTCGGGTTCCACTTCGTAATCTTTATTTCCATTGTGGTAATTAAAGGTGTCTTTTTTGAAGTTATCGGTGCGTTTAACAAATTTACCGTCTGGGTCGTCTTTCCCAATTTTTTTTACACCAGTCACAGGACATCAGCTGACTTTCTCCGTCAAAATGTAGCCATTTGTACATTTGAAGCCAGTGAGGTTGAAATGTTCTCTTCCTTTTTGTGGCATCGCATGCCTTGTTACTTTCACGGGTGTCAACTTTCCGTTTAGACTCCGGTTTTGAAACTCCCGGTAAGAATTTTCACATAATTATGTTTTTGTTGAAAAAGTAACCTTGAACTCGTGATCATAGTCATATAAGTTCTTACATATAGCGGAGAAAAGAGTAGTTTATTTCAAGTGCCGATATGACCAAGGATTTTACATAAGATAGAACACGATGTCCGTGCGGAATACAATTTCCGGAAATTGATGGTCGTAAATCACCTAGACACACAATCTACGATAATACAACTTTGTCTAGACCGAGCGCAATTCTTCTAGCCTCGGGCTATCGGACCTACAGTAATTTTGAACCCTGCTGATTGCATAGGTAGTTGTAATTCTAACTACCATACGATCACGACAACGGAAACAGGACAAAAGCCCCCCAATAATGAAATAATCATACAATCTTATTACATTTGTTTTATATTGATGGTGATATTAAAAGATATCTTAAAGAATTAATACAAAAAATAAAATACTTTAAAAATATATTTTTCCACATTTTGTTAATTGTTATGTTCATGTATAAAGTGTAAATAAAAAAAAAACACTGCTTAATTCCTGAAATTGAATTTTTTGTCCGGGGGCTTATGTTGACAATTTTTACTCAACTAAAATATGTACATGTGTATGCTTTATAGTCCATTAGAATATTAAGTCATTCAGGATGTTACCACTTTATATTGATGGATGGTGACCAAATTTTTTAAGGCTTTACGTCCACTTTTCTAATCACTTTATGACAACAATCTGATTAAAATCGGCTGTTATAATACACTACACTCCCCCCCCCCCACCCGTCCACCCTAATATCTGACAAAACCTGATTAGAGGTCATGTCTAGATGAACTCATGATCAGCCAATGAAAATCCTGCTGGAAAATCTTAACAGCACCTTTCATGCTTTTTTATTATTGCATCACAAATGTAAAGCTATCTGATTGGTTGATTTAAAAAATTTGTATTCATATACAAAAGTTCATCTGAATGTCACCTCTAATCAGGTTCTGTTAGATGTAAAGGGGAGCATAGTATATTATAACGACAGATTTTAATCAGATTGTCAAGACAATTTATGTACTTTCAGTTTAAAATCATATCTCTAAATTTGAACATACAATTCTCTGTTAAGTTCAAAATTGAAATATATTTTCATCTTTTATGATACGTCATAACTAAAACCAGCAAAATTACATAAATACAAAGGAACCTGTATAATCCAACACACAAGGGACCAGGGAAATATGTCGGAATACTTAGGTTTGATTTTAGTTAACAGAAATACTTTGGGACCATAAATTTTTGTCCGATGTCACAGGATGTCGGAAACCTCAGGTGTCGGATTGCACAAGTTCCACTGAAACAACACTTACCATGTTTCGTAAGATATTGCTTCAGAGGAGGTTGTTTCTCTGGAGCAGGATGTCTTTTCCTCTTTTTACTCGATGGATCCCTTAGACACAATGGTATCCTAACGTATGACTTCCCTGTATAATATTAAAATATATGTTAATGATATTAGTTGTAGCAATGATTGAATTCTATATTTAAACTGAAAAAGTGTAACAGACAATATCAAGGATAAAGAATGAGATGTTTTCTTGATAGAGCTTTATGAATACTGTCTAAGCATTCCAGAGGAGCCTCTAAAATCGGAAAACCCCTACTTTTAATTTTAGCGTCAGTTCAAACTGCATCAGCACCATTTACACATGCATGAATTCCTGAAAAGAACCGTTTAATACTTACAATTCTTCCACATGAATCTTGTCCCTATTTTGATTATCAAACTGATTTTCAGGCTTGCTTTCAATCGGACACTATCGTAGTTTCCTGTCGGCGGCCGCCATATTGTTTATACAAAAAAGTTCATCGAGTTATGAACGGATCAAAAATGAAAAAGTTCATCGAGTTATGAACGAATCAAAAACAAACACGTGACAGTGCTCTTGTCCAATTAAAAGGCACGAAAACGATATACATTAATTCTACAAGAATTATAAACGTATATTCACCTCGCCTGTGGCTCGGTGAATATTACATTTTTTCAAGTTGATAAATCCAGATAGCAACCTATTCTAAAGTCAATAATTGTATATCATTACATAATGTTGTATTGAGTACACCAAGCCACGAGCAGGATTTTAACTCACAACATTAGTGGTGATAGGAACTGATTGCACAGGTAGTTGTAAATCCAACTATCATATGATGATGATATAACATGGCAGATATAATGTATAAAATAAAGAATATATTAATATATTAATCTAAAAAAAAACAACCTCAATAAAATATTATGATATTAACCTTTTTTAATTGTTTTCTCTTCTATTTTACCAGCATCATGGGGTTCTAATGGCTCCATCACGTTGACAACCTGTAAAAAATGTAATAGTTTAAACGAGAGATTTTTTTGTAATTACATTTAATCTTTGTCAGTAATACATTTTGGAGGGCAATAGAAAGAATGCAAACCACTTCATATTTTTTTTACTGAGCCCTCACTTTAAAGAATTATTTTAAACAATTTTAAATTGAAGTTCAAAATAAAAACATTCAAATTTTTGAATTTGGCACTTTTTGGCCCCTTTCCGTCAAGATTATCTCAGAATCTCAGAAGAGATAGGTGAAATCAGTCAACTTGCTACCTGAAGCTTACAGCACAATCAATTCAATGAAAAAGCACATCAAAATTGGATGAAAAATAAAAATTCTATGCATATTTCAAAATTTGAACCTCTTTTAGACCCTTTATAAATAATACTGCTGGAATTTCATGGCCCATCAATAACCCAGAAAAATTAATTCAATCCCAACCTTTATTCTGTGCTAGGGGTCACTGTGTTAAAATTCAGGACATACAAACTAGAACAAAAGTTATTGCACAGAAACCATTGTGTCTACAGACTGACAACAATCCCAGTTTTTAGAATTGCCAAAAATGCCACCACTACATGTATTGACAAACATGCAAAACGTCATACACATAGAAAAGTGTTTGTACATTGAAGTAGTGAAAATACCACATTAATTTTGTATACAACAAACTTACTGGCTTAGTTGGTATCTTGACTTGCTTTGTTTTTTGTGATCTACGTAAACCAACAACCTCTTCTGTAATACCATCTTCAGTATCCTATAATAAATATATCATTGATAACAACATTGTCCAATGTACTTGATATTTTATATTACATATAATTGTTGGTGTTGTATTTTCATAACAGAACCTCATTGGTGGTGTAATGGTTAGCATGCTCACCTTAACTACAGAAATGGGTTCGAGTCACAGTCGGGTAAAACCCAAGACAATAAAATAGCTGGTTGCAAGGCAGACCATCCAGCTCACCTGTGCAATCTATAGTTACATGTGAATGTCATAACCATGTGGTTAGTGTTTAATTTGGTTAAGAACAATACTTCAGTTTAGCCAAAAGAAAACCATTTAATGGTATTCAAAATGGACATATAAATGTATTAGTAAAACAGGTCTTAACAAAAATGTCGAATCATTCAGGCAGAAATAGTAGGTCACGGTGACCTATATGTGAAGTTTCATCAACCTGAACTAAGTAGTTTGTCTACATTGGACCTAAACGCAAACGTTAACGCAAAAATAGTAGGTCATGGTGACCTATATTTGTGTGCAGTGTTTTTAACTGTCTACGACAAACTCACATGTGATGTTTCATCAACCTGGACCAAGTAGTTTGTCTACATTGGACCTAAGCACAAACGTTAACGCAAAAATGTCGAAGTCATTCAGGCAGAAATAGTAGGTCATGGTGACCTATATTGTGTGCTGTGTTTTTAACTGTCTACGACAAACTCACATGTGATGTTTCATCAACCTTCATATAAATGTATTAGTAAAACAGGTCTTAACAAAAATGTCGAATCATTCAGACAGAAATAGTAGGTCACGGTGACCTATATGTGAAGTTTCATCAACCTGAACCAAGTAGTTTGTCTACATTGGACCTAAATGCAAACGTTAACATTGGACGCCGATGATGACGCACAGGTGACGACATAATGTCTTCTGTACTTTGTACAGGTGAGCTAAAAATTGGTATTTGTTGCTTCTCCGCTAAAAATGCAGCAATAAGAAGTAAGAGCGAAGACTGGTTGGCTCGTTATCAGGATAATGTGTCTGAGTGGAGCAACATGCTTACCCGTCGCTGATTGTTGTTTAAGTGAGCTAGCAATATAAAAATTAAACTACCGGTATGCATATTGGTCTAGTATAAAGCGGACATTATCGTCATTATCATCGTCTCATCGAAATGCAACTTGATCTCATGATATAGCTGAAAGATAAAAAAAAATAAAAAGCTGTTGGCCACTGGTCCCCCGACGCCAAGGCTATATGGTAAGATTAAATTTTGAAACTACTGTAAACTAGAGGTTCAGGTGAGCCTGTATCACTCACCTGACTTTAAAATAATTCTGAAAGGGGACCACCCAAGGACCATTTTGAAGTAAAAAAAAAGGGAGCAACTCTGGTTAGATTTGTTGAAAAATCATCATTATCGAACTTGACCAAGATATTCATGAGATACACTTACATATCAAACCTAGTTTCAATCTGACTTTTTGTTCACAAGTTATAATTTGAAAACCAAAAAATTAGCAATTTTGAAGTATAAAAAGGGATGTAACTCTGGTAAGATTTGTCGAAAAATGATTGCTATCGAACTTGACCTAGATATTCATGAGATACACTTACATACCAAACCTAGTTTCAATCTGACTATTTGTTCCCAAGTTATCATCTGGAAACCAAATATTTAGCAATTTTGAGGTATAAAGAAGGGCACAACTCTAGTAAAAATTGTCACTATCGAACTTGACCTAGATGTTCATAAGATACACTTACATGCCACACCTAGCTTCAATCTGACTTTTCATTCACAAGTTTTCATCTGGAAACCAATTCGGGACACACGGACGAAGTATAAAAAGGGATGTGACTCTGGTAAGATTTGTCGAAAAATTGTCATTATCGAACTTGACCTATATATTCATAAGCTAACACTTACATGCCACACCTAGCTTCAATCTGACTTTTCATTCACAAGATATCATCTGGAAACCAAACACACGGACGACACCCATTTCTATAGTCCCCTCTGACGAAGCGTCGAGGGACAATAAAAGTACTTTGTACTTACCATTGCATTCTGATTGGGTAGATCAGGTGCACCACCATCCACCTCATCTGTAGGTGGCATTTCAGAATTTCCACCATCTACAGGTAGAGCCTCAACATCTGCGTCATCATCATGTGGCATGTCAAAAACGTGATCATGGTCACCATCATCTGATATAATAATAGATACTGAAGTAATATAATAGTGCGTTTGGGAATTGTATCCTGTTATTACCGTTTTTGAAGGTCTAACAGACACATTGGTGGACTAATGGTTAGCGAGCTCGCCTCGAGTGTGGTAGATTGTGGGTTTGAGCCCTGATCAGGTCAAATCAAAGACTATATAAGTGGTATTTGTTGCTTCTCCGCTATGCACGCAGCATTAAGGAGAAAGAGTAAAGACTGGTTGGCTCAGAATCAGGATAATTTACTAAATCAAAAATCAAGTATTTTCTTTCCATTTCGAAACAAAGGCATGAAAAACAACACATGCTTATTCATAAACCATGTGTACTACGTCACAAGTTTTGGACAGTCAAGGTAAATAAAACATGAAGTGGTTGTTACTCAGTAGGTGTGACGTCAATACTTATATTAATAATGACAATGTAGTTGATGAAACCAGATTCGGACTGTATCAGTGAGTTTTCTAAATAATTAAATCTTGTTTCAGGGTAAAGAAAACAATGGAATAACAAAAAAGTATGTTTTTTAACCTGAAATAATAGATAGAATGAATTTGAATTTTGGTGTTTAATGCCACTTTCAGCAATATCATGGCGACCAGTTTTAGTGGTGGAGGAAGCCGGAGTACCCGGAGAGAACCACCGACCCTGGGCAAGCAACTGGTAAACTTTATCACTTGTGGCAGCGAGTCGAGTGCACCCTTTTTTGTAATTTAATAGATAGATGTTATTCTTTTATGAAATAGAAATAAATAAATCAACCTACGAGACATGTTATTGACTTGTTCACCATTCTCTGCCATGTGCACTGGATCTTGTATTGAATTTGGCTGATCAGTATGCATAGACTCTATAAATACAAAATGATTGATTGATTGATTGGTGCTTAATGCCAATATTAGCAATATTTCAGCTATATTGTGAATTTTTTTTATGTTAACTTAGACACCTAGAAGACCATTAGAAATAAAACATACTTGTCTATAAAACAAATGGGTTATATGTACAAATATAAAGAAACATTATAAGGACAAAACTACATATTTAAAGTGTATGACATCTTCCATACAAAAGAGCACCAGTAACTCACTTTCATATTCATTTTTTATTGGTACACAGAGGTACCAGATTTTTTCAGAAAGGGTAAAAAATGATAAAAGTAAACTGAAAACATTAAAAAACAAGATGTTGCACGCTATGTCGTGCTAAGAATACCCCCACTCCTTCATTTGTAAGTCGCACGGTAAACAGGAAGTAGATGTGCGGTAAACCTGGAAAGGGGAGACACGGTACAAGTCACCATGCCAAAGCCATATATCAAATATAAAATCATTTCTACCAGTAGAAGCTGAGATATCTTTAACGAAAGTGTGAACGGACGGACAAACGGACTAACGGACGGACGGACAAGGTGATTCCAATATAGCCCCCTCTCTATGAGTGGGGGTATAATAATTTAGGCATACCTTATTTTTGTTTTATTTTGAAGTTTAAAAAAAGGGATCCTACTGTCATATTTTGACGGAAAACTAATGACAATAGCATAATTTTTTTTCAAAGTTCAGTGGTTTCAACAAGATTAATATAAAAATCTTTCACATTTGTTAAAGATATTCAATAATACTATAAATAAAATTTGTCCAAATTTAATTTCAAGATCATAAGCTATTAAAATTGAAACATTTAAATATTTCTGTCAATTTGATGATGATAGGGAAGAAAAATCTGTCAAAAAATGACAGTTGAAAAATAACTAATCACGCAATGACTTGAGGAGGGCATGTTGACATCGGATAATGATCGTTTTTACTTTCACATGTGATGAAAGAGCTTGATTGACGAAAACAGTTCACAATTCAGTAAAACGGTTCAGAATTACAAGTTTTCTTTCAAACATGCTATCGTCATAAAAGATTGAGATACTAAAAAATATTATTCCATAGCCTTCTTCGGCTTGATGTCACTTTGCTGCCATTGCTGTCAAAAACACTACCAAAACTGGAACGCCTTCTGTCGGTGATTTAGCAAATTAAGAAAGCGAAACAAATTTTTCTTCTATTTGAAATTCTCGATCGTCAGTACATTCGTTTGACAGAATATACGATCGAAATCATTTAATGTAAAAAATCATCAAAATTTCCTTGTCCACAGCATAAGAAGAGACACATTTTTGCTTTAAATCAATAATTTTAGTATTTAAACTCTGTAAGCACTCTAATATACTTTGGATTCAATTATTTTTCGAATGATGAAATATAGATGTCTATCGTCACTCTGTTTGACAGACGAACTGAAAAATTATAAATGGCGATAAAAATTCAATATTCTCTTAAAAATACAGCTCCACCATTGCATAATCGTCTTTCTTTGATGAAATTAATGCAACAGGATTAATTTGATAATGTATTACAGTGGAACCTGTCTAATCCGACACACCAAGGGACCAGGGAAATGTGTCGGATTGTACAGGATGTCGGAATACTCAAGTTTTATTTATATTAACATAACTACTTTGGGACCATAAATTTTTGTCGGATGTCACAGGTTGTCGGAAAACTCAGGTGTCGGATTGCACAGGTTCCACTGTATCATCAAATTAAATGGAAAAGTCAGGGTTTCAGCCTCTTTTACTGAGATGCAACAAATCCACATGTGTTCGTTCCATCATTTTTTTTTAAATCGGAAGGAAACAAAATCAAATATTTCTTAAACCACTATACTTGCAAACTTTTCCACATTTTTGAAAATACCTGTTTAAGTAACAAATAGTAAAACACCAAGCTTGATTCAGTTTAACTTATTATTTTCTGACTATGGTGTAAACAAATTTTGACAGACAGTGGTGCACTTTTATATGGAAGATGTCGTATGTTATATAACTATTTTTTTGTATTTCATCGATTTCTTTTAAAAATTTAAAAATTATAAATACAAAATGATACAAATAAAAGAACCGCCTACCGCATAAATGTGTGACGTATACCCCCGCACTTGCATAATATTTAGTTTTATATATTTATAGAAAGCAGCCTTGCAGTCTTAATGTATAACATACTTACAAGCCACATGCAAAAAAATATTCAAATCTATCAATATTTACTAAAGTTATCACGTAAACAAGACACAATTCTCAAAATTGGTGATTTTTCAACCAAAAACTAAGATTTCCCCCCAAAACCCTTGCTTCAAATATTTCCATGTTATAACCCATCCAAGACAATGATAATTACAAGCAACATGCAAAAAATTATTCAAATCTATCCATGTTTACTGAATTTATCGCGTAAACAAGACACAATTCTCAAAATTGGTGATTTTTTTAACCAAAAATAAAGATTTTCCCCCAAAACTCTTGCTTCAAATATTTCCATGTAAGAACCCATCCAAGATAATGATATTTACAAGCCACATGCAAAAAAATATTCAAATCTAGCCATGTTTACTAAAGTTATCGCATAAACAAGACACAATTCTCAAAATTGGTGATTTTTCAACCAAAACCTAAGATTTTCTCCCAAAACCCTTGCTTCAAATATTTCCATGTTATAACCCATTCAAGATAATGATAATTACAAGCCACGTGCAAAAAATGATTCAAATCTATCCATGTTTACTCAAGTTATCGCGTAAACAAGAAAGTGTGACGGACGGACGGACAGCCGCTATTACTATATCCCTCACCGCTGTCACGGAGGGATAAAAAATAACAAATAGAACAGAATAGGGAGTAATGTACAGATTACACCATAAAAATAAATAATGACGACAACCTATATAACAAGTAATTACTTCATTCTCAAGCCTCCCCAAATGTTTATTTTTGGACAGTATTACCAGTTTACCATGTTAGATGCAATATTTCCATACTTCCTGAAAAAATCTCTGCATCCCCCCATCTCATAATTAAGCAGATTGTAGTCAAAGGGAAATATAACTCTTACTTATTTGGGAAAAAATGGGGACAATGTTAATTGGAAAAATATGTGCTTCAAAATAAAATCAATACAACAGATGCTGAAACAGATCTATTTGATATATATGGTACTTCTGTAAGCTGTCTAAGAATTATTCTCTGGTGGCATATTTTGATGACGAATAAGATTTATTATGTTAAAACAGAAATTGTTTGAAATGATGACATATTTCATTTTTGATCTTAACGTTATTGTTTATAGTTCAGTCAGAAGTTATTCTGTAAACTACTACACTAGACTCCCAAAGTCAATATTGTATCAAACAGTGGAAAAAACAACTCCTAAATTAATTCATTCTTCAATCAATCGAAACGGGAATAAATTGTTGTGCGCCTCCATTTTTTCCCCGGAAAAGTGGCCTGAAAATCTAGAAATTAATTTTGTTTGGTCTAAGCAATTTTAGATACATATAATATTGATCAGATAAAACATATGTACTCAGCAAACATTTCATTGCCATGGACTTTTAATTGCAAGTGAACATCAATGTTTAGAGGATTAATGATTACTTCATTTCAGTTGGATTGGGATTGGATTGTACCAGAGAAGACTTCATAAGTTTACAACTCGTGTCTTATCCATTTGTCTTGTTTTGTATGATAATAAAATAAATGTATGTTTAAAGTAAAAGTTGGATTGGGTTAGTTTTTGTTTTTTTGTTTGATCACTTTCAGGTTGGGGAGTGGGGGGAGGGCATTGAGAGATATAGCAGTTTTAACAAACTGACTAATGAAACAATTAGGAGTCTGCAAACCTAAACACTTGAGGCAAGCAAAAGAAAATATTTATTACGCTACCACCTCATTAATACATGTCTGTTTACAAAATTCTTACCACACGATGAGAATGACATCTGTAACGACTTTTCTAGAAGAGACAAGTGAGTCATGTCTAACAGTAGGGTACCAGTCGTGTGAACTGAACAGGTATTCATCTTAAAGTCATTTCTACTGGCTAACACTTCACCTGATTTACTGGAAAAATCAGAAATATGTGTTCAAGGTTAAGTAGTGAGAGTGAAATATGCACACACAATGACATAACAAATTGGCAAACAAACAAAGACATCAAGTAAATTACAGTGAAATCAGAGATAAAATTTAACAGGGGACCAGTAGCCTAAAAGTCAAATTTAGTCTGGGTCCATGAAAATTTTCAGTCAGTAGCCCAGCTGGCTACTGAAATTTTGGGAAAAAATCATGAGAAAAGTAGTTGGTGGGACCAAAGAATTTTTGTTGGGCTACCAAAATTGATATTTCAGGGAGCCCTGCAACAAAAATGCAAGGTTTGTCCATGTAGAATCTGTCTACATCGAACCTTCTTGGGACCAGCATTTGGTTTACAGTGCTCCCTCAGTCTATCCCCCCCCCCCGTTTTATTGCCAAAATTCTTGTCTGTCCCAATTTTCCCCCATTAAAAATACCCCGTTATACTGCCAAACTCAGCTACCGCCATCCGCCACAGGTTTTCAGATACAAAAGTCGTAAAATTAAACCAATTTAAATTCCCCCGTTAGTACCGCCCACAACTACCTATTGACAGCTGTGTATTGATCGGTAATTATGGGGTTAAAAAACAAACATTTCCAACAATGGGACTATATTTTTTAAATTCAGTGTATACAGGATTCCATTTTATTCAGGGTTTAGACAGATTTGACGGTATATATTTTTGAATTGTACTAAAAAAAAATATGCCAGCATTTTTTTGCAAGTTAAAACAATACACAGTAAAAAGTTATTTCAGAAAAATGAAGAGGAAGTGGGTTTGAGGCTATTACCAACATCCTAACTGTGAGAGCTACTAATTAGCCCTTGAATGTACGTTGTCCACATTAAATAAATGAAGAATTAAATTAAAACATCCTACTATCTATAAAAACTGTATGGAAATTTCAAACCATCCATAGAACTACAAATTTTCATGGAATGCCTTCCAATCTGGATCCCAAATAATTTTGTACAATTGCTATAATTTTAGTACAATTGAAAAAAAAATCACATTGTAAAATCTTACGAGACTCATCAAACATTCATACATGTACATTGTACTTCACCCAATCTTAATGCTCATCACCGGGTTTGTAACAAGAGTAACATGACGGGTAACACACGTGGAGTAGTTCCTGCTTACACATGGAGAGCACCTGAGTTCACCCCTGGTTTTTAGTGGGGTTTGTGTTGTTCGGTCTTTGGTTTTCTGTGTAATATTTTGTAGATCATTTTTTGTCCTCTTGTCCTTTTTCTTTAGGTCATTGTATTGTCTGTCCTTCTTCAATTTACGTGGAGTAGTTCCTGCTTACACTTGGAGAGCACCTGAGTTCACCCCTGATTTTTAGTGGGGTTCGTGTTGTTCGATCTTTAGTTTTCTGTGTAATATTTTGTAGATCATTTTTTGTCCTCTTGCCCTTTTTCTTTTGGCCATTGTATTGTCTGTCCTTCTTCAATTTACGACTTCTGTTTACTTCTTTAGTATCTTCAAACTTTTCTTAATCTTAGTCTCTCGCAATGTATTCTGTATTATATCTTAGATTATCAGTAATTTACACATTTTTTCTTTAAATCTCAGCGATGATTATTTTCAGTATTAACTCTCCAAAGTGACCATGATACTGAAAATTATCGGTCAGTGTGAATTCGAACACATTTTGACATTACTGATTCAAACAGTTTTGAAGGTCTCGACAAACATTATCAATAGTATCACAGGTTATCCTATCAGTCTCTACAAACATTATCAATAGTATCACAGGTTATCCTATCAGTCTCAACAAACATTATCAATAGTATCACAGGTTATCCTATTCCTATCAGTCTCAACCTTCATAAGTTAACTGCCATTATTTTATTTCTAATATCACTTGTTTTACCTGAGAAGAGGTTTATCTCCCTTTTCACAATCATCGAATGGAATCAAGGACAATGGGATCTGAGGCACTGGTGGGATTGACTGTAAAATATAACAAAACACAGGATAGTAAAGTAAATTGTCCTAAATAATGCAACTTCCTTTTATTAAGTAAATCGTCCTACATAATTCGACTTCCTTTTATCAAGTAAATCATCCTAAATAATTCTACTTCCTTATCAAGTAAATCGTCCTACATAATTCTACTTCCTTTTATCAAGTAAATCATCCTAAATAATTCTACTTCTTTTTATCAAGTAAATCGTCCTACATAATTTTACTTCCTTTTATCAAGTAAATCATCCTAAATAATTCTACTTCCTTTTATCAAGTAAATCGTCCTACATAATTCTACTTCCTTTTATCAAGTAAATTGTCCTACATAATTCTACTTCCTTTTATCAAGTAAATTGTCCTAAATAATTCTACTTCTTTTTATCAAGTAAATCGTCCAAAATAATTCTATTTCATTTTATCAAGTAAATTGTCCTAAATAATTCTACTTCCAGGGTTCCCACTCTTTTCCAGATATGAAATTCCCGGGTTTTTCCAGGACTTTTTTCAGTTTTCAACGATAAGTTTTCTTGTTCGTTATTTGCCGCTTGAACAAGTATTTTGTTATTATCATGGATTTCTTCACATGTGATTGAATATTGATCGCCATCATCGGAACTAATTTATGTAACATTGACCTGCACTACTTCTACAAACACATTGCAGATTCAGATTCAAGTTATCAATTCGTCCCTATGCCTTTTGTCCCTTTTTTTTGCCTATTGTAGAGGCTTTTATTATTATTGGGACGAATAAAGCAAGGGACGAATTGATTATCGGACCAAGGGAAGTAACTCGAAATATTGACAAATTGCATCAAAACTTCCGGTGGTTAAAAAATTACGCTTTCAATAAAGATTTCCAGGGTAAATCCCGGTTTGACCATTTTTTTAATTTTCAAGGACATTTCCAGACCGGGAATGTGTATAACGAAATTCCAGGGTATTTCCCATTTTCCAGGATGCGTGGGAACCATGTACTTCCTTTTATCAAGTAAATCGTCCTAAATAATTCTAATTCCTTATATCAAGTAAATCGTCCTACATAATTCGACTTCCTTTTATCAAGTAAATCATCCTAAATAATTCTACTTCCTTTTATCAAGTAAATCATCCTAAACAAGATAAACTGTGAGCAAATGCTCACTTATGATACCCCAGCATATATGTTCAATGTGTATAAAAACCAACTAAGTCAGCAAACAGGAAGTAGGAATCTGACGGGATCAAAGACGCTTCCCACAATATGGCATACCTATATGAAGCTTGTGACCAAATATCAGATTTCTGCCATCAATAGTTACTGAGAAAAATGTGACGAAAAATATCTTGGGACGGACGGAAAGGCGGACGGACAGAGGTAAAACAGTATACCCCCGCCTTCGGTGGAGCAGGGGTATAATAAAACAGTATACAACCCCCCCCACCCCCTGTCCGGTGGAGCTGGGGTATAATAATTCTACTTCCTTTTATGAAGTAAATTGTCCTAAATAATTCTACTTCCTTTTATCAAGTAAATCATCCAAAATAATTCTACTTCCTTTTATCAAGTAAATCGTCCTGAATAATTCTACTTCCTTTTAACAAGTAAATTGTCCTAAATAATTCTACTTCCTTTTATCAAGTAAATTGTCCTTCCTAAATAATTCTACTTCCTTTTATCAAGTAAATCAAGCCCAACCAACATCGTAGCAAGGTTGACACAATAACATTTTCAAGTTGTGATAGTTCAAACAGCTGTGATTTGACTAAACAAGCAGATAGGTGTATATCAACTATAATGTCAGGGCTCGAAATTAACGCTAGCAAGCAGGCAAATTGCTAGTTGAAATTTCAATTTGCCTTAATTTTGCTAGTGAATAAAGTTAGAACTAGCAGAATTTTGCTAGTTGCAAAAAATTATGTGTTCAGAATCGTATCTGGGGATGCCTCGTATCTGAACTATGACAAACATGTAAATTTGTTTTCTCGCAAGATCGGTAAAGATCGCATTGACTTCATAAAAAAGGACGGTATAAGTTACATGTACGCATTTGTCCAAGAAATACGAATATTTACGTCTCTGTCCGAGAAATACGAACAACCATACTGGTTCCCGATTTTTAAAATAACATCTGGTTGTAATTTTTACAGTTCAAGTTACCAGTCGAAATGTCAAAAAGAAGAAAAAGTTTCTGATCATGATATCGATCGCGACGTTACAAAAATTACGAAATTCTTTCGCCAAGTTTCAGGTAGATTTATAATTGTGATTATAGTATTTACAGTGATCAAGAGTAAATAATCGTGAAAATCGTTGTGTTACAGCTGTTACACTATCGTATGAAGGCAGCCTGTCTGCTAGCAAGAAATTCTTGAAGAATCATTTTTAGAATGGCAAGATTACGATTTTTGTTTATCCAACTTTGGCCTAGGTAGAGTAGGCAGGGTCTGGAATTACTTTTTCATTTATACTACCAAAGATTTCATATTCTTATGAAACAACTATACCTCATCTGTCTAAATTNAAAAAAAATGAAGTCCTGAAATAACCTAAGTTTTTTTTTATATGTTCAGACCCCAATGTGAAATCATTAAATACAATTATCGTGTTTTTAACAGAAGTGATCTCATTATTTTATTCAAATAGTTATTATTGCTCTGTTTCCACATCTTGATTAACTCTAACTCATCTCCTTTATACAATTTTCACACAAAAAAAGCAACAACAAAAATAAAAAAAATAACAGACAGGCATATTTCCTTTACTGGCTGTACAATAATGATTCTGTCACATTACATGATGAAAGATAAAACAGTCATTAGTTATATCTTGATAATAATTATATAATTATTTGAGATGAAAAAAGTTCAGTACATGCACAGTGATGCAGCATGCCTACAGCTTTTTTTCATTTGAGGTTACATGTACTCCAACTCTATCAATTTGGGGGTACATGGAATTTTTTGAGGGTACAGTGTGTGGCTCTTTATATTACTGTCCAATAAAAGCCAGAATGTCCAGGAGCGACTTACTTAATGGTCAGAAAGCCTTTCACAATGTGATATAGTCAGAGACAGTGAATTGCTTAAATTAATAAAACACATAAAACCTTACAGTCTTATTGTTACATACATGTATTTCAAGGAAAATAACATACATTTTTTGTTAAATTTGGTTGCTAGTCAGGTCAGTCTGTTTGCTAGTAGATTTTTATTTAACTAGCAAAGTTTTGCTTGTGGTGAAAAAAGTTAATTTCTAGCCCTGAATGTGCATATTTGCTGAGGGCTGTTCCATTAAAACATATGAGGTACCCGGGGAAGGCACTTTAATTTTTGGACAACCACCCAAAGAAGCAATTTACTGATTCTGGTGACCACCCTCAGAAGCATTTTTCAGTAAAATACAACCACCGATAGAATTTTTTTTTCTGAATCAAAAGAATTCTTCAAAATCAAAATCGGAACTCCGTCGATAATTTGGGGTACTACCACAAGAATTTTAATTATTTTTGGGGTACCACCACATAAATATAAATACTTAAAATGACCCCCACCTAGAAAATACAAGTTAAATTTGAAGATCCCCCCTTCCCTCACCAAAAGGAAAAGCGAAACCACCGAATGCAGACGATTCCTCTCCTGTGATATCTAGTTTGACAAACATACCTCTAAACACCTAAACATATTCCCCCAGGCCCACGGCTGTAAACCAGTGGCAAATTTGTTCAATCCGTTATTATGTCTCCCCTTCGAACGAAGGGAGACATATTGTTTTAGTCTGATTTTTTCTTCCGCTTCTTCTGCTTCTTCTCAGCGAAGCTTGTCCGGACCATAACTTTTTTGTCTTTCCAAATAGGTCAATTATATTTGGTATGTGGGTGCATGGCCATAATGACCTTCATGAGACCTTGACCTTAGACCTCAAGGTCAAATAATTGTTTTTTAAATAGTATTTATTTGGTATCTGGGCGCATGACCATCAGGCGGCGTCGCATACCGTAATGATCTTGACCTTTGACCTCAAGGTCAAATAATTGTTTTTTAAATAGTATTTATTTGGTATCTGGGCACATGACCATAAGGCGGTGTGTCGCATACCGTAATGACCTT